>VZUI01037493.1:0-60129 GCA_013401135.1 Cettia cetti | reverse complement strand
ATAAAATAAAATAAAATAAAATAAAATAAAATAAAATAAAATAAAATAAAATAAAATAAAATAAAATAAAATAAAATTTTAAAAATTAAACTTTAAAATAAAAGTAAGTGCATAAAGTGAAGTTCCTCTTTCTTGTTGCCTTCTTTTGAATATGCTGGTTTATAACTTCTAGTGTCTTAGGTTGGCAGACTAGATTGTAAGGACAGGTAGAAGGGCATTTGGAACAGGATAGTAGCATTTTACATTAAATCCTGAATGCTGTGAAATATTCTTATGGAAGCTGCAATATTTGGACTACACGACCTTTAAATGCGCCATCCAACCCAAAGTATTCTATGATTCTGACTATTTTTGAGGTGAAGTTTCTCCATGCTTTCCCCCACTTAGTATCTGATAAACAGCTTCCTTGTCTGAGTGGGATAGTGTCTAAAAAACTCTGAGTTATGTTTTTCCACAATAACTTTTCACCTCCCACAGGCAATTTATTATTTTATAGTGAAAGAAAAATGTTTCTAAGTATCATTTTTCTTTGAAAGGGGAGTTTATCTCCAACATTTAGATTGGCAAAAGCATTTAAAGAATCACGTATTTCTTGTCAAGAACAATTTTTATTTATTTTAACTGTATTCTTCTTGTGTCCCTGGTCTTCCACATATTTTAAGACATGAATAACATCCCATTGTAATTCTTTTTATCAAACTCTTTTGTTTACTTCCTGCTGTATGTAGAAATCTTAGAAAAAGCCTATGGAGTGGAATATGGTTTTCTGGCTGTACCGTATTTAGCACAATAAACAGTGGGAGCTGGGAAGAGCAACAAATAGAAGATTTTAAAGAAAGGGAGACTTAAACATGTCAAATAAAACTTTTACTCCCCAGTGCTTTGATGAAGAGGCTCTTTAAATGCATTATTTCAATTTATTGTGAGCAAATGGCTTTAAAGCTGAAATCAGATAGTTCTGATTTTGAGCAAATAGCATAGAAGTGTTTACAAAATGATTAGCAATTTTGAAGACAGCTAATCCTTCTCCAGGTTAAATAATTCAGGACCATTGTGGAGAAAGTCATAAGCACACTTCTACAAAGTGTGCATGACAACAGCAGGGGTTGTGAGAAGAGAAGGAAGCCATGACCTTGATAAGGAGTCAAGCCATGATAAGGCTTGAGTAAAGAGAAATGTTTGAATGTGGTATTTTTTTCAACATTTGTTGCTAATCAAAGCTCTTGAGATGGACATCCCCCTTTTAGCCCTATTCCTTTATTTTGCAATGATTTGCTCCTTAGGCAGAGCTGGTATTTTAACTTTGTGCCTACAGAATGTGTAGAACTTTGCATTACAAAAAAAATCTGGAAGCAAATGTGTTTCCTCAGTAACAGTGCTTAACCAGACTGCAGACAGCTGGCAAAAAAAACCCAACCAGAAACAATCAGCCCAACCCAACCTAATTGTCCACTCAAAGAAAGATCTAGACCTTTAAAATGATGGTTTAAGTCTGAGGTGACCTGAATTTCTTCCTGGACATACCCACCTCATTCCATTTTTCTAGTAGAAGCCTAAAGGTAGGAAAATACTAATTTCAGTGTGTGTAATTCAAGTAGATAAGAACTGACTTCTGAGTGTCTCAGAGGTAGAAGAAACGTTCAGAATCATTTCAGAGGTGTTTTGTCTTCCAGAAATAGCCAGGGACTGGCAACAGTCACAGCAATTTGCATCCGTGTAATTCAGAAGTTGCATGGCCAACTGATTACTACTACTACTACACTGTTTTTGTAGTGTGTTCTATGTTGCAAATTTTGCTATCAGAAAGGTTCACATCCATTTTCTTTTCCTTCTTCTTGTCTGCTATTCCTTTTGTCCTTTTCTTCAGCTTAACTGCCTGGACGACTTCTACAGAAACTGTAGAAGTATTGAAGTGTTCACTTTTCCCCACAGAAACATCCAGCATGAGAATAGAAGATGTCATAGACATCCCAGATTGCTGGGATAGAGCAAAGGGTATATGATCACTGAAAATTGCTCCCTAGTGCCCCTGGCATACTTACATCCATGGTCTACTGACACACAGCACAAGTAATCTACAAATATATGTATAGCAGAAACAGGAAAAACAGCCACTGAAATAAATTCAAATGTGACTCATGCAGTGTTGCTAAAAGGCTGATTGCCCTGTCCTGTGTGATATCCATTTGTTCTTTCTTTGTTGTTTTATATCATTTCAAAAGAAAGTAATTTAGACTTTGCAATATGTACGTTGTCGAAGGTAACCTTTGATAGTGAAAAACACATCAAATCATAACAAAGATTTCATGCTACATAAAAGAGTTTAGAGATACAGCATTTGCAAAACCAATAATGGAAAATTTCAAACCTTCTTATAAAAATACACAGCAAGCAGTTTTAGTAATTTGGAATCTTTTAAAAGAAGAGTTCAGCTAAAGCTCTTCGAATTCAGGGGTTTTAATATTGCAAAAAAAATGCATATTGCATAACTGATAGATCTGATCAAGTATTCAGGGGTTTAGGATCACAAAAGGGAACGGACTGCATTTAATCCCAATGTAAAAGACTTTCTGTGGGCTGTGCATTAAATGCATTTCCTTTTTTCTGATAGAAAGACAAAGAGAAAAAAAAAATCCAGAAACCTTAACAAGTAAATACAAAGTGCCTGGAAAATACACTGGCAACTAGCAGTGTTATGCATGATTTTATAGAGGCTACCAGACAGAAAGCATGGAAAGTTTCAATAAGTTGGAAGAAGAAATTTGAGCTGGGATCCCTGAAAATTAAATACCATGGCCATTTAAATCCAAAGTAGAGTGAGAGGCAGACTAAGCTGCAATAGTTTCCTTGAGCTCTTTCTTACTGTTGCATAGCTTAATATCCTCCAGAATGTTATTCAGGATATATCCACATGAGAGCAAGGGAAATAATAGTCAATTGGAAAAGAGGCAAGATAAAATGCATAAGACAGAAAATTGCTCTTAAATGTTCCTCAGAAAATGATTTTTAATATCAAAAGACATTTTCAATCTATATTTTAATTCGTTTTTCTTCTATATCTTGGGCAATTGGGATGAGGGTTTTAAGACTTGCACATCTGTTTTAAGTATCATCCAAATATTGTTTGGAGGAGAATTCTCTTAGGTGCAGAGGGTCATCACAAGGTCTTTCATGCCAACATCCACTCTTCATGTGTTCTAAATGGTGCAGGAAAAGACGGGCAGAAAGAAGAATTTCATTCAGGAAAATTATAGCAAAGCATCTAGTAAGGCTTTGAAACACATTGCAACATATTGATTCTTTCTGAATGTATTTGGCTTATATATTTTCCCAAAGAAATTATTATAGATGACATCAGCTATGCTTTGCTCAATAATGCTGAGCTCAATACCAACAGAGAACTTCACCTATAACACTTTAGGATTTCTAGCCACACTTATTTGTGATTTTTTTTCCCTGCAATATTCATAATGAGATAGCACACAATGGCAACAATTAATTAATCTTTAAATTAAGGGATGATAAGTGGTTCCACATATCAGCATTTTATGGGACAGAAAGCATCAGGTACAATTAAAAGAAGGGACAGTGGACAGGTGGGAACTTTAATTACAGATGAAATTCTGTCTAAAAAGAAATTCCATTATAAGCTCTTTAGCCACACTATCCTACTCGATTACTGCGACTCAGGTTTTGTCACATTCCCACCATAAGCAGATGTGTCCTGCATTTGGATAGAGCAAGGGGTTGGCACACGTCCAGAAGATTAAAATGCCTTAAGGTGTATCAGTTGTCAGCATGATGACCAAGTCCAAAGGATCACTTACTGCCCTGGACAAACAGCATCTCTCCTTCACAGTGTTATGTAGGTGGTAGGATGTTCTTCTGCAAAACAACAGCATCTCTGACAGGCTCTCACAGGCAAGGATGGAGGCTCACACAGTGGGAGCAACTCAGAGCAGCCTGCTTATGGTGTTATCACCATTTTGGTGTGGATACACTTTTTTTCAGTGCTTTGTGTCATTCTTTCAGGAACCTTCATTTCCTCTGTTTGAAGAAGGGTACTGCTTCTTGAGACTCAGTGCTTTTGATTCCTTCCCTTTTCAAGGAAAGCTGGGAGTGATAATCCCATATTATATAATGAAATTCCATTCAAAAGCAGCAATGGCTTAGACAGCCAGCAAAAGGAGTTGTTTCATCTCTACTCCAAAACTAACAATCAGCACCAAAACCTGAGGGGCAGAGGGTTATCCCATTCCCTGGCATGCAGGTCATTCTTGGGAAATCTCTTCCAGCTTCTTTTGTAGGTGATCAATCCAATTTGCTATCTGTGCACTCAGGAACTCTTAAAGCTTACAGAATGTCTCTGAATTTTCAATTAGGTACAAAAAATAAAATGTTAAAGCTGTAATTTCTCTTTACATTTCCTTCTGTTTATTCCTGTTAGTACTATTCATACATTGCCTGGAAAATCAGGAAAAGGCGCTTTCACCTTTTAAAATCTCCAAAAACATGCCTTACAAGAGGCTGTCTATAGAATGATAGGCAATATGTGCTGAATTTTCTGCCATGTCAGAAAGCAGGGGCTGACTCTTAAAGGCCATAATTAATGTTCTTTATAATTAGCAGAAATTTTGTGTGTATTCCAAATAGAAGATCTGAGAATCTCCAACATAATCCCAATTCATAAGAAATTTAACTTTAAGAACAAGGCAAGTCTCAAGCATATGGCTCTCCAGATGATTTTTTTTTCTTTCATTCTTTCTTTACTTCCTTCAAACTGCAAAATTGGAGGATGGGTGATAGTTAGCATTTGCACCCACCATTTGATACAAATAAGGCTTGAGGATGTAGTTAAGCTCAAAAAGAAAGACTGTTATGAGATCTGAAAAGTGATTAAAAAAAAATAAATACAAAGTAATGATAAATGAAATGCACTGATTTGAAGAAAGTCTAGCAAGGCACAAGCAGGATTGATGATCACTGGAAGTTATTTATAATTTTTGTTAAGCTGTTAGTAGTCAGGTCTGTTAGTGAAATTCAAAGACTGGAAGAAGTTTAAACACCTCGAAGGCCAAGGAGAAATATATGAAAAGCACTGTGTTCTGTAACTGTATACACAAAAAAAGAGAAAAATTAAATTTGGCATGCAGCATAATAACTTTTGGCAGACATAATACAAGAGTGTTCATTTGATGAAGGAGAGAAACATGGGAAGAAATAGTGGTTCAAGAAACACAAGGGATTAACTGTGGGCAGCAAAGTATTCATCAGTTTGCAATGTATAACAGCTGCCAGAAAAAGGGCAGTGCAATTTTAGGCTGCATGCACAAAGACATCAAATGGTAGAGGAGGCAAGTAACAGTATCTCTGCAGCTTCTATGTCATCCGAGTTAGACTGCTGCATGGTGGTGGGTTTTTTCATCTGCACATTATCAAAAAAAAAAAAAAAAAAAAAAAAAAAAAAAAAAAAAAAAAAAAAAAAAAGATGCCATGAATCTGGAAAGAGCTTTAAAGAACAGAACCAGAAATGGTGAGTTGGCTGGAGGGATAGGCATCTTTGGCTAAAGAAGCTTATTTAAAGCAATGCCACCAGCCTGAAAACCACTTAGTTTCGAAAAAAGAAAGTAACTTAAAGTATTCTTACTCTTTCTCTTGAATCACACTACCAATTAGATTTTGTTTTTATTTAATTCCTTTTTGGGGATTTTTTGGGGTAGAATTTATATTTAGTATTAATAAGAGCATAAAGTAACAGGACACTCAGCAAAATGTTTCTCTTAAGACAACTGTGTCTTCTAGTGAATACAGTTTAATTAAATCACAAATAAAAAGAAAAGTGAGCTACAAATATTTGATCATCAACACAAGACTTGAACCCAAATTATTTAATTGCAAGGAGGCATAATTAAGAGTAATAATATGAAATTGAGAGAAGGGTATTATATTTGAATACCAAGACCCCATTCTCACTGGAAAAATTTTTGATATAAAATAAAAGTGCTCCAGTCTCAGAATCTGATAAAACTGAACTTCAGAAATTATACAAAATTTGCTGTTAGGATTGGTCCTGTAGTCTCAACAAAGTTGGTAGGTCTTAAAATTATCTGAGTTTATCTTTAATTATGAATCCTAGTTAATCTGTATAATTTGTCAACTTTTACAGTGGATCTACTTGGAGACCAGACTTCCTTTTCATCCTCTCTCACCCAAGCTTGCATGTTGTTACACATTTAACATCTACAGCAAAATTTCCAAGCAATATAGCAAATGTAAACACGTGTAATCCATTAACAATAATGAGGTGTATACATTTAAATTCTTATTTAGCTTGGGGAGATAGATGTCTATTAATTTTTTTCCCCCAAGCATGAGCTAAAATTTGAAAACCCTATAGTTCATCAAAAGTATAAGCACCAAAATAATATGTGGTCAGTAGAACTTAATAGTGTTCTATCAACAAACTGGCTTTTTTCAGAATTTTTGGGGGTTTTTACTTTCCCTGCAAAAGAAGTAACCAAGATTGAAGAGTGACTGATAACTGTGGGTCATAGTTGTCTGAAATACTAAAGAAAAAGTTCAGAACCTGTGAAAAGTTCTCCAAATAGGAAATACATCCATTTTCATTGAGGAAATGCAGTATGCACTTTTGTGTCTACATATTAGAGTCAGGTCCAAATTATGTAGGAGCTGTGCTCTTTAACACAAGAGTTTTGGGGAACAACATAACTGAAACTGATGCCATCACTCACCATTGTAATGGTGTTTATGGTACCAGTCTCCCATGTTGGTCCCCAAATCCACATTAACACCTTAAAGCAGTTCATAATTCTTCATGTCCTTTCTGTATATTCCTGTCCCATTATCCACCTGTTCAACCACAGTATTTCAAGAGTCCCTCCCTTCCTCTCTCTGGGCTTTGTTCTGTACTGGAGGTCTGAGTGCTGAGCCAATGAATAAGGCAGCTGGCCAAACTGGGTGGTAGGAAAAGCTGCAGTCCTAGCAATTATTTTAATTATGGATATAAATATGGGGTAACTTCAATGAAGAACAATAATTTTTTGTAGACAATATTCAGATTTGAATGCGTTTATTTCTCAGAATATGTACATAATTATTTTTTAAAATGGGTAGTGACTGTTGCTAAGCTTTGGGAGAAAAAGATAGGGAAAAATAAAAACAAATATTTAACTATTTCTTTTGCAAACAGTTCTAAGAATTCCCATTAGAATTGCATCACTCCTTAAGAGTTATTGTTTCAGATTTAGAAGGTCAGTCTTTAAAACTATAAAAAGGGTTGTTTATGTTTCAGAGGTAAATCTCAATGCTTCCTCTACTAATCAATGCCTTCTGATATCTCTATAGCGTAGGAGGTAATAGAGTGAAGATGTTATTTATCCTCTGTCTTTCTATATACACTTCAAACATATTGCATAAAATAGCACATGCACACAATAGTTTGTCTATATATATATTTATACACACCTACAAGAACTGTGCACGCATTATCTTACTTTTTTTTAAATTACCTCCTGCCTATGATATAATTTCAGTAAATAAAGTATTATTTAATCTGCATTGACCACTTCTTTGATGTCAAGTAAATAAATGTAAATTATTTAAATCATTAATATTATTTTTCTAGCTAACTATCTACTAGTATTATAAAGCATTTCCTGCAAGCTGCTAGGTTTGCACAGCTCAGGTAAAATGAGTTGGCAGCACGGTGTCAAGAATAAACTTTAAAAGGACTTTCTAAAAGTAATGCTTGGAAGGTATTCATTTGACCTTCAGTGACAGCGCTTATGCCTTGCAAATTGATTAATACAGATACAATATCAAATCATTTTTCATACAATTTTTTAATGTTTGTTAAATGCTGGAGCAGTATGTAAACAGAGTATTTGGCATTTTTATTAGGCTGCGGAACTCAGTCATTTCCTTTGCAACAACATCTCATAAACTATTTTGACAGTCTAATAAACTATAAAAAGCTGTGGTAAAAACTGGCTCTGAATGTTATAACCGTACAAAATGGAAAGAGCAAGAGAAAACATCTATCACTGAGATTATTATCACTGTTGCCATGGCAACCTGGTTGCAATGGCAATATCTCCATGGTTCTGCTGTTTGTTATCATCTTTCTTGATTTTACATCATTGAAATTGTAGTAATTACACTCTGCCTGATGAAAAATGCATGCTGTCATGGCAACTAAGTCAAATATTCTTAATCATTTCACCTCTTCAATCTAAAATGTAATTGTTTGTCAGTAAAATAGGTTATAGGAAGGCTTCTATGGACTTATGATTGCCTTAAGTGTTTTGCTAAAATTGTGCTTTTAGGCTCAAGACCTTAAGCTAAACTAATAGTCTTCAATGGTAAACAATGACTCATTAGAGAAAGTAATCAGTTCTTATTAATTGTAGAGTAACTGTTCTAATGTAATAGAATAATGAAATATAAAACATATTACTTGAAATCAAATGTTCCAGAGAACATTGACAATATTGCTACAATCTTGAAGCAAATTTTGTGTGATTCAGATTCTGTATTCATTTCATCTGAGCTCGCTTGCCACTTGCATCTCATGAGGATTCACCTAAAACTTAAAATACTTTTATTTTGTAATACATGTTGATTTCTCCCTTACCTCCACTCGACAAATACTTTTTTCTGTAAATTCAAGGCTGGAGATTTAAAACATTTAAGACAATCTAAGGGAAAATAGTATAAACACGTCAAAATTTTGAGTATTATATTAACATTCACATCTTTTGCTTTCTCCTTTGGTCATGTACCGTGCATCTTTTCAAAGTGACTGTCAACAAAATTTTCAAAGGAACCTCTGTCTAACTGGATACTTGAGTCAGCCATGTTGGTTCTGCAATGCACGACAAACATTATTTTCTGAAATATTAATTGCAGGTACCAGTGGTCAAATTCATAAGTTTTGTTTTCCAGATTATATCCTCATCTCACAAAAAGCCTTTTGCTCATCAGACTGTAACTTGGGCTGCAGTTGTTACATCACTAAACTATGGTGATTAACTGCAGGGTCAAAGCTGCTGAGGAGTTTGGGGGGTTTTTTTAATTGGACCTGTTTGCCTGTTCTTGAGTACATCTGATAAATTTGTTCTTGTCACTTTTCAACGAATTGAACTCTACTGGTACTTATCACCTGGTTTCTTGCATGAAGTCTGCTTTGTGTTTTTTTCAAGTCTTTTACTACTGTTCATGCACGAGCAGATGGTTCTAGTTAAGTTGAGGCACAGCGTCAAAGTTTCTGCTTCAAGCACAATTGCTTGTCCTATTGATATTTTGTATACATTGAGATTTTTTGCCATCTGGGGAACATGGAAGAACACTTCCTCAACACTCTGAATCAATTAGGGATTTGTTTTGTTTTCCTTTGTGCTGGGAATAATAGTGTGCACCCAGGCGCGCAGTCTTGAATTATTTCTTCTTCAGTAAGTTCTTCATTTAAATACCTCACAAATATTAATGAACTCTTCAGAACACTTCTGCAAGAGAAGGAATCATTGCTAGTATGTAACCAGGACACAGAGAAATAAGGAGCCTTCTTTACAAGAGGCTATGAGATATCCTGCAATCAAACCCAGTTTCATTAATATCTTACCTAAAAGATCATTCTTGTTTGAAGGCCAAAGCATGAACTGTTCAGTCAAACAATATTCTCATTGGAATGGCTGGGACCTTCTCTCTTGTAACTCCGTGGTTACTCTGTTATGTGTGGAATTAAGGGAATTTCAGGGGAACTGTGATAAAATTACATGCTTACTGGGAATGTGCTGAGCCACTGGCAATTGTTCCCCAGCAGGGAGTAGGATTTCTCCCACAAAGTTACTCAAAGATGGGTAGAAAATTTGTCCTTTTGTGAGAAACATACTGCTACTTTTAATTTAGCTGTTCCTTTCTCCAGAAGAAATTAAAAGCTACATATGTCCAATTTCCCCAAGAGGGAATCATGCTGTCAAGACCCATTACCATAGGGAAAAGAAACCAAATTCAAAAAAACAATTTAAAACTAGCCCCTAAACAAAAGAGAAATTTGCCCACTATATAGATAACTGTAGCCACTCGAAATTGTCCACCAAATGCAAATATCAAGCTTTAAAAAACAAAAGCCACAGGCTACTCAGTCAGTGAAACAGTAAAAATGAGTCAGATTCCAAAAAAGCTAAAATATCGCACAGCACTCGCCCTGCATTGAATTTCTGCCCCCATTGAACTTACTGTCTTATGAGTAAGGACAAAGAGGGAAAAATGCATAATCATCTTCCAGTGATTTTTTTTTTTTCTCTTGACTGTCCTAAGACTTTCATCTTAGACTTGGATTAGATTCTGTCATTTGTCCCATATTTATTTCCACATCAACTTTCTCAGTGGAACCTCTTCACAGTTATTGCCACTGGTAAGGTCCATTAAGTTACAGATGTTGCTCTTTTATTCTTAGGAACCCCAGAGCCTTCCTATTTCTTACTGTCATCTGGAGTTTTCAAATGCTTCTACATAGACATCTTTCCATCAACTACAATGGATTTTGCATCAGGCCACAAACTCCTGACTTTGTTTTAAATTTTCTTTGATTAGATGTTCACTCTGGGTGCTGCTGCCTAAGTCTTAACACCAACAATTCTGCCTGGTGTCCTGTGATGCCTTCCAGCTTCTCAGGTCAGTTGCTGTGCCACTGGCAGCACCAGTGTGAATCTCCCACATTTTGTTTAGTGGCCCAGCATGCAGCTTCTCCACCCACATCACAGCCTGGTTGTGGTCCCCTACTCTGCACAACACTGGGGGCTGTCTGCAAGACCAAGAACTGCTTGCCTGTGACTTGAGATCAGTTTTGGCCTCAAGGACTGGAAATCCTAGCATAAGAAATGCAAATGTGATCATTTAAGTTATGAATTAACAGTAAGCCAAAAGAACAAAATAGCTGGTGAGAGGGGCATTTCTTAAGCCATGTTCAGCTTTATCTGAGCCACTGACGGAGTGGGAAATCTAACTTCCATGCTAAATAATGCAGCAAGTTCCAGGTGAACATGCAATCACTGATAGTAGAAATTTAGTCAGAATAAATAAAAGAAGTTAATCAGTTAATTAACACTTCATGTCTGCTTTCTTTTGCTTCCCCTACTATTGTGTATAATTTACCCTAAACAACTTTTCATGACTGTTTACACAAAAGATGTGGTCTCTGTGCAGAACTTAACAGTCACATTTTAAGCTTGACCTGAGCTGGATGCAGGACAAAGACAGAAGGGTTAATACTAGTCCTGCCTCTGTGCCATAGGCCCTATATTACTAACAGATAATGGATTTTTGTTTGCTGACAAGGGAGAGGTTTGTACTATGACAACAAAAAGGTCAGCCTTTCCCATCCAGTGCAACAAAACAGTTCTTGTGAAATTTCATGTGGTTAAGAATTTCCTCATGGTTTTTGGGATTAGAAAATATCTGTGAAGTTTACTGTGCACAATACAAACAAGAATGTAACACTGATAGTACAGACAAGCTACAGAGTTCCACATAAGGTCATTTTGTAGGTGACTTTGCTAGCTATCTGTTGGGATTACTCTTATAAGTACTAGGAATACATTCTGAGCTCTAAATAGCATCTTCTCTTAAGCAATAAAACTTTTCACTTGTTTTCCTGAAGCCAAGAGGCAAGGGGCTAAATTTTTCTTTCATAATGTTATAAAGCAGATGCATCCTGACTCCTCATTTTCCATCCCACCTTTAGTGAATGTATGTGCCATTTGTAAAAAAAAAAAAAAAAAAAAAAAAAAAAAAAAAAAAAAAAAAAAAAAAAAAAAAAAATTGGAAGATGCTTTTGTAATGTGAAAAGGTTTTACAAGAATATGCTTTGTAACATCTGAATTATTTTTGATCAACAGAGCAATGTAACTGCTCAACCTAAGATAAGTGAATATGTGCTGAATGAGGGCATAGAGCATGAAACAAAAGTAGAAAAGAAGAAACCAAATATATCTCTGTATTTCTGGTATTTATGGAACCACACAGATTCAGTAAGGCAATCTCCTGCAATGTATTGATAGATAAGTTTTTGCTGCCCCTACTCTCCTGCAATTTTGGTGAATATTATTTCTGCTGTTTCTTTCATTCTTACTGACTCTTTCCTGGTTTATTTGTATTTATGCCCAAAAACTATAAAACTTAGAAGTGGTTAGATACTTTGACACAGAATGTCTTTGCAGTTACTCAGGAGTTGCACAGGCTGCTGACAACAATTGTTGGTTAAGAATAAACATTATGCTATGAAAAGGTCATATTGAAACTGGAAAATGTCCAGACTATAGACATTTTGTTTAAAGAGATCTAAATCAAAAAATAAATAATTCTTTTTCATGATAGAAAACAATAATAAATATTTCCTTAAATCCTTAAGGCAGATATACTATTAATGTGTAGAAGTATGGGAAAGAATTTACATGTCACTTTTATCTCAGCAGGTCTTTTATTTCATAATGAGACCTGAGGCATGAATTTCTACTCCTTCTTTCAAAACTTTCCCATAGTAGCCTTAAGGTTGGGATCTAATAATTCCCTTAATAATAGCATGTTCTGTAATGTGAATGCAGATCGTAAAGTTAGTGAAAGGGACCTGGAGATATCCATCCATTCTTACTTCAGACACTGCATTATCTTATTTAAAGATCTTCAACATCAGCCCAGGGGGTTGGAACAGCAGTGCTTCACTGAAGTGATGACAAATTTGCTGTATTGGGAAAGGCTCAGAAAAAAATGATCCAGTCCATTGTGTAGATATTGCAGTGAAAGGTATCAGTTGATTTTGCTAAGTGACTACATATGGCAGCTCACAAGTAGAAGTCCACAAATACATTTTAATTGCAAAATAAAGGGTTGTCCACATCAGCTCAGAGCAAATTCCTTCAAATCAAGAAAATCCAAGACAAGTTGTACTAATCCCACTTTAAAATACCTGTAAGGCGGTAGAAAATCTGAAGTGGAAAGGCTCAAAATATGAATGTGTTGGGATTTTTGCGTTAAGCAGCAAGACTAAAATTCTCATGGGATATTTTTTGTGGAGCAGAACATTCCTTGAAGAAGGCTACACAGAGATTTCAGACTATTGTAACATTGTTCTTCTAAGTGCTTGACTTGGTTGGACATGCTGACTCTTCTGTTTGGAATTTTAGAAGCCAGCTGAAGCAACTTGATTAATTTACAATAATTATCCCCCTTCAGGAATTGGATTTATTAAGTAGGCCAGGTTTTTATGAAATGGATTCAAGGATAAGTTGCAGTTTCTTGTAGTATCTAAAGAGCTACTTCTTTTAAAAATAATATTTTATTTGAAAATTTAAGGGCCAAGATAATAATAAAAAACAAAGCCCTGAACTAAGTTCCTAAATCTGATATATGTATAAGTGTATGACCTATGGAAAATTAGAGTTCTTGTCTCTCTAGGAGTGTATTTCACTAAGTGTACCTACTAGACAAAGTACACAGGGTTGTTTCTGTTGTTAAGTGTATAAATCACCTTCCCTGTACAGCTGACGGTCCTGGGTGCCAAGGGTGTGTGTTACACTGACACACCTTGGACCACTGTACCCTTACCAAGGGTGATTCATTTGGACAGACACAATTCCCTTCACTTTCAGAACTACCTCTGTACAGACTGGCTCCACTTTACCTACTTCTCAAAGCTAATAAATTTGGAAAACAAAACAAAAAGAAAGCATATAAGAGCAAGTTAGTGAGTCCTTCAGTATTTTTGGTGTTTCAAGACTAGTTGTTTGTCTTTCCTTTGCATCTTTCAAGGTCTGTGAGATTTCCTGTAATTAACCAGAATTCAGCAATGGACTTAGCACACTATATGGGCAGGTAGCATACCCTCTTCAAGATTTAAGCATCTCAAAGGTAATAATAAGACGCTGGCAGCGGATAGTTTCAAATTACTTTTCCTTTCTAATTGGCAATTAGATCTAATTAACTTTTAGTTATTATTCAATGATCTTCTTTAACAAATGGAACCCTGATGAGATCACATCTGTTAAGACCACTTGGTTTGTGTCTCCACTTTCTGTGTATTTCTGTAATTTTAAATTAATTCAGCTACAGTCTAAAAGAGGATCATGTATCAACTGGAATGAAAGTGAGCATTTATCTAAAGTTACCATGAGTCCAGGAAACTGAAACAGTAATTTGAAAAATAACATTGCTATGTAATCCTCAGGGCTTGGAGAGGAAAACTTGTAGAGATCAAACTGGAAGTTTGAATGTGTTGAGGGTTTCTTTGATATTAACTGGATTCTTTTTGTGAAATAATTTTAAATATTGTTCTGATTCTTAGACCCAATGGATAGAAATTTAAAGGGTCATGTCCTCAATTACCAGCTTCAGAGGAAGAAAAAAGACCACTAGATAAGTACTCATTCAAAATAAGCTGAGAATTCTGTTTTAGTGTATATATATCATAAATATATTTTCCTGATTTGGGGTCTTAGAAATTAATGTTAAGATTTATTTGAGTCTCCAGAGTGAGTAACTGGAGATAGCAGATTATATTATATTAATAAGACATGATCAAGCAAATAAGTATACTTATAAGTCTTTCAGGAACTCAGCTGCAAAATTTTATCCTTAGATGGACAGTCCAGCTAACAAAAATAGAGCTGTTTGCATGAGCACAGAACATTTTCCTCAGTAAAGATTTGCAGGACAGTCATTAGGCACATTTTGTTCCCTCAGCTTTCCAGGCACTGATTTTATGCAATATCTATTTTTGTTTATTGCTTTTTTATTTTCTCACATTGCATTAATATGTGTTATGACCGGAATTTTTTTTTTTTTTTTTTTTTTTTTTTTTTTTTTTTTTTGCTACTCACCCCATGTTTTCCCTTCTGTTTCTGCCCCACTTTGAGTGTGTTCTGTGCAATTTCTCAGTAAAACAGCCTGCAAGTATATCCTTGGAGACTGTCTCTATTTTAATCCTACTGATTAGGAAGACTTTTCTAACTCAATATTTCATCAGTTAAGTATTTAATAATTATACAAGTATTGCTCATCTTACATGAATTAAGGTACATTTTGACCAGCAGAATAATAAATATCCATTTGAGGAAAATTCATACCATACAGACCACAAAATCAAAGTTTGGTTATGACTGATTACTTGGGGCTTCTTTTATTAGACCATCAGATTCTATTTCCTTGACAGAAAACAAGAATTTTAAATTGAAGAATCAAAGCAAAACAAAAATGTCCGTGCACAACATTTTTATTGTTAAAATGTGGTGCTAAAGTTCAAGCATGTAACAAGCAAAATTTACAGTTGTACAAACCTACACAGAGAAGCTGGATGGAAATAGCAGAAATCATTATTCTTTGTATAAACACCATATATCATAAAAGACTTTTTTTGGCTTAAATATAGGGTTGCTATGTATGAGATGACTGCCATTTCATTTTTGCAATTCAAGATTTACTTTTTTCCTGCCTTTTGAATTGGGCTTTGGTTGTCTGAATGCAAAAACCTGCACTTTTGTCACAATCAGCAAAGAGTATTACTAGCTTCCACCACATTACCTAATTTGGATCCCAGATTTGACCTTTCCCTTGGCTAAGATAGGCCTGGATAAATTCTCATGTGCCATGGCTCATGCTGTTGTGAGTACATTGACATTGTGGAATAATTTCCAACTTTCATCTATGATAGTGAAATGGGAACGATGGCTGCTCAGTGTGCTGCCAAACTCTTCTGTAATTTAACCTCATTAATTTTCAGGAGTCAAGTAAGACTTGGTTAAGTGGAATCCTTCCAAAAACAACCTCACAAATACTTTGGAAAAGAGTAACTATATGATATTATGTGGGATACATTCTTATCAAAAGAAAAAGCAAACCCCTAAACCTAAACCAAAATTTTAATTCCTGTTTTGATATTTAAGAGCACTCTTCAGATTTAGTATTTCATTATTTGAAGAAAGGTTCTAGCATCTTAAGGAAATGCAGAATATGATATGAAGATAGGGTTGTTAATTAGCCCTAATGCTTTGCCTAGAACAGGCTTTTGTTAATTACATATGCCTAGGTTAAATATTAATTGTTAGCATTTATAAAGAGCTTTGCATTTTTTTAAGTACTCAGCAAACATAAACTAATTACATGTCACAATATCCTGTCTAATTAGATGACTGTGTAATTTCCCCACAAGATACATTATTTTTCACTTCCTGTCACTGAACTATTTTGCAGTATTGCTTTACATTGCTAAATGGTTTCTTTCCGCTCCAGGAATGATTGAACTAATAGGAAAAAAAAAATCAAAACCCATGACAACTGCCTGGGAAATTTCATTTTCTTATTGGAAAATTCTAATCTTATTGTTTACTTATAGGACAAAGTCTGTCTTGCTGAAGCTCCTGAACAGACAAAGATTAAAAAAAAAGTGATTTATTGTATAATGGGAAATGTTACATATGGTGTTTTCAATAACAAAGTTTTGGGAAGCCTTTTCATTCCAAAAGCTTGGTTTCTTTATACTAAATAAAAAGGAAACACACCTTACATGCCATACTTTGCAGGAACCTTTCAAAATCTTTCATTCTTTGGCCCAATCTGCTTTCTGCTGCTGGGAAACATTTCCAACTTTTGGTACATGTACAGCATGCACATATCTTCTGAGCATCCTTGTAGATAAAATACATGTCATGGCTTTTAATATTCTTAAAACACAGAATATGTCAACTTGCCTGGTTTTTTTTTTGTATTTTCCATTCTCAATATTTCCGAAGGGATCAGTTCTGAAATCAGTTGGAAAGTGAAAAATGAAATTTGTACTTTGTAACTTCATGTGATATCACAAAATTGAGAATATCTTATAGGTGGAATACTTTACATAGCATCTATCTGAGCTCAACTTTTTGGGGAATGGTAAATTCTGCTACATTTGCTCTCTCTTCAATTTGTCACATGAATGCTGAGATGTGTCCTGGGAAACTGATGTCTGTGCTGACATCAATTGCTTTGAAAATACATTACATCAATACACCCAAAGTGACCTAAACATGGATTTTAAAAAGTTATTTTCTCTTTTCTGTAGGATGAGACTTGTCTCTTAAAAGATACCTGTCTCTGATATACTTTGCTACCACATTGCACCTTGGCATTTACCATGTAAGCTTGGGAGAGCTTCTCTGGTTCTGTTTCTTAACTCACATGTTAGACCCAAGATGTGTTCGCTAATATTGCTAATATTGCTTATGCTACTAGATTTGCTTTTACTATTTCTTATTTGAATAGGAAACAACTTGGGTCAGGACCTTTCCTCTTCCCACAGAGAAACATCTTGGACATTGGGCCATAAAAAGCCCTTTCTGCACCATGGGCAGAATGAACAACCCTTTTCTCCTAATGCTTGGCAAGGCTATGAAGTCATCAGTTTTTGTTGTTGCTCTCAGTTGTCAGTTTCCTCAAGCAGATCCTTGGCACCAGGAGGTGACATGGCATTTTTCACTGAGGCAATAACAAATAAATATATCTACACAATAATTTTTCTTCTTGAAAAAAGTCAGTAATGGTTACAAATTCCTCATCTGTAACTGTTTAGAAAGAGCTGTGGGAATGAAGTTCTCAAATCCCACTGAAAGTCTAACATATAAAACTCTTAGGCACTTAAATGTTAGGACTGACTGTTCCTAGACTTGACAGCATAACAACTGTTTTTCAAATTACAACCTGTAAAAGTGAAGCATTGCTGAAAATTGGTGCACTTATTTAGGAATTCAGAGAAGGACTGAACTGCAGCAGCAACTCTGACTCCAAAACACTTAGATATTTAAATCATAATATTAAAAGGGCTAATATTAAATTTACATTTCTGGTAATATTGGCAATGCAGTTAAGACCCTTTTGCCACTCTTTCTGAAAGAAAGAACTATTTCAATCCTTGTGGGTATTGTGGTAAGCATCAGGTATGTAATGGAAAGAAAAAGGAAAGATTCTTATACCACCAGCCCCAGCAAATGCAGAAGCATGACCATCTTAAGCTTGTGCTTAAGGAAAAAGGTAAAGAAATGTGTTCCAAACCAAAATTTTATGTTCTAGGAAGGCCTTTCTAGAATACTTATGCAAACCTATCTATTTTGTCTCTGATTTAGATTTATTAGAATTATTGAGGAAGCTGTATGTCTTTCAAGGAGAAGTGATAGCTCTTGAGTTATTCAGGCCCAGCATCTATTCTCACTCAGCTGCCATTCATGACTTGGAGACATTTACCCTGCCTCTAATTCATAAACAGATAGATTCCTGAGGTTGTGGCGAAGAACAACCACTGAGCAAACAGATATTAACATTCCCACAGCTTTAGAAATATGATATTATATCTTATGGAATTTAATAGAGTGCCATGCATTTGATTCTTGTGTCACTGATGTTATTATATGTATGTTAGAAATCCCATCTGATAAGTATAGATTACTTCAGTGCCTTTTGTTCATCACTAACTCTTTAGAAACCATATGGAGTGGGATTTTTCAAATTACTGTACCATAGACCTAACTCTGCTAAAGTTCAAACCAGAGAGAGTTTTATCATTAACTTCAGTGGAAGCTGAAGTAGGTCAGTGCCAGTTTCTGTAGAAGATCCAACCCTTTAAGCTTATTGAAAGAGCTATAACAGAAGAACTCATTCTAGATTCAAGTCAATGGAATCCTGGGTATGAGAGAAACTCAGTGCTGGCTCCTGTGTAAAGAACAGGACCTCATCAGCTGGACTTCCCAGAAGTCCTTTGGTTTTAGCCATGCATTCATAGATGCTGACATAGGCTTCTTAATTCAGTTTCCAGAAACACATGTGCTGTCTCATTGACAGTCTTACTGCAGAATTCAGTTCTAAAGGATGGGGGTAGGTTCTGAGAAAGCTGGTCTAGTGAAAGGTATCCCTGCCCCTGGCAGATGATCTTTAATGTCCCTTCCAACACAAACCATCTTATGTTTCTATGATTCTGTGATTCTGTGATTGTATGTTGCAAAAATGAGCTCAGTGCCATTTGAGTTCTGATGCCCATGTTTCAAGAAAGCTCACACTGTGCTTGCAAGTAACATTTAAAATGTCAAAAGCAACCAGAAGTGCTCAATGGGTACCTTAAAGCTAAGATTCTGCTCAAGCATAACACAAGTCAGGGCAGACAAGGGAATTCTTTCAAAACTCCATGGACTACACAGCATTTATAACAAAAAATTAAATGTGAATCTACAGGACATCAACTGCTTTTGTATCTCAGAGAAACCTTTGGGTTTTTGGAAGTAATTCAAATTCACATATAGCCCTGATCTCAGAGTGCATTTTGAGTGGAAAGTAGGTTTACACCATTTTACTGGCCTCTCTTAGCTATTCTAAAGTACTTTTCTGGGCGATAACAAATTACTTAAAACTGATTAAAGAGTTACATCCGATTTCTAAATGTGCTGAAGAAACCTAAAAAAAAAAAAATCAATTTAGATAAGAATCAGGCACTATCATTTCAGTCTGATAGCATTTCACATCACTTGTAGAGCTGAACAACTACAGAAGTGAAGGGCAATAATGAACTGATACTCTGCTTCAGCTGAGATTAAATTTTAAACAGATATCTGTATATAGGTGGAGATTTATAGAGAAGTCTAAGAAGAAAAACCTTGATATGGATTAATAAAAATATACTTTAAAAATCTTCAGCTTCACCTCAGACTATACACCTCAGGTATAGTGTATTAGTATTTAAGTGTAATAGTATTACTTCCTTTGTTATTTCAGTCCTCTTCCACAATCTTTTGTAATATATTTTTCATGGCATTTTATTTTTATCCTAATAGGTCAATGATGTGTTTCCTTTATTTCCCTGTATTCTACTCCTCTTCTGTGGTGAGCTTTCAGAGTGTTTTTGTAGGTTTTCCTGTGACAGTGAATGAAGAAAGCCTGGAGACCTGGTGATGCTATCCTTATACGATACCTTAAAGATCTGAAACATAAAGATCTAAAATTAAACAGTTTATTGAAGGGAACAGTCTTCTTTTCCCTTCAATTACCATATTTAACTTCAATCCTCAGGTTACGTAGGGCTCCAATAAACATTTTCTGCACAACAGAATATTTTGGGGCAAATCTTTTCTGTTGTCTGGCATCCTGCCCAGCTCACAGAAACCGAGGGTAGGGCCTCTTGCTTCTTCCAGGTTTCTAAGTTCACAATACTCCTTCTGAATATATATGGCATGTCTGTTGTGGGGCAAAATGCTAGACTCAGTCTGAGCTGGGTCTGGGGGAAGATATGTGTGTGGGGTGTGGCCTACCAGCCATTGCATTTAGCCCCTATCTCAATCTTGGACCATACCCAGACAAATGAAGTACCACAAGAAAATATAAAAGTCATTATAGCTCCATGCAGTCTTTCTGTGAATTAGATGATGGTGAAGGTTCGTATATGACCCTAAAATATAAATCAACGTTATGCTACCAGATTTACCTTGACAACAGAAAGCAAATAATATCATTATTCCAGAATTGAATATTTTTATTTTCGTAAATTATAAATATTACATT
Source organism: Cettia cetti (assembly GCA_013401135.1). NCBI lineage: Eukaryota > Metazoa > Chordata > Aves > Passeriformes > Sylviidae > Cettia > Cettia cetti. The sequence goes on along the minus strand of VZUI01037493.1, from coordinate 39,543 downwards.
TTTTCTCTCCACCTTCAGCCTTAAGAATGTGGTTTCACATTTCATTTAATGTTAAATGGTTCATTACATAGAGTAGCAACTTAGTTCTCTTATTATGGTGTTATCTTTCACTTTGTCAAAATATGTCTACTTGATAAGAAATCTGACAGAAGTTGCTTATGATGGGATCACTAACAGCCATCAGTTTCTCTCTAGCAAATGAAACTGTAACCATGGAAACGGCCTTTTTTTGCCAGAATGAAAATGAGACAGCACTCTGCTGCAGCCATTAGTAGAATACACAAATGTCCCTCAAGGCAAACATCTAAAGCAAATGGACTGCAAAGTAAGGAGCACTAATTTCTATTTATTTAGGATTTGTAAACCTAGCAGAGCAAGATATTAACAAAGGAACAAACAAAAGGAGGTTAAAAAAAAGATGTTTTTATTTTTCTTTCCATTTACAAAACTCCTCATTTTAAATAAAAATGCTTCATTCTGGACTTATAAGTATACACTTAAATAGTACTATAACAATGCATTTAAATAAGGCTGTAGCTTGAGTGTGCCTGTTATTTGCAGAAAATTAATTTAAAAATACACTAGAAGAATGGTTGGGGTTTTTAATCTTTCGGAAATCCATATTTAAATGTAAAAGTATTAAAAATACTGAGAGTGAGACCCTTTTCTCCACGCTGTTTAATTTTCAAACAACCATGTTCATACTGATAAGATATACCAGGGCTGATAATAAATCTATTCTAAACACTATCAGCAGTCGGCCACAGGCTGTCAAAGACCTTTCAAGTGTCAGACTCTTCTTACTATCCTCTTTATTCAGTACTACGCCCCTCTTGCTACAAACTGCTTATTTAATGCCGAGATTCTTTTGACAGACCCAGATTAGGCGAGGGGTCCTAAACCGTCTACAATGTACATCAGTAAGATATATCTTAACTTGTTTGCCTTCTCCTTTCACATCAAAAGTCATAGTTACACTGGGAACAGCAATGTCTAGCTTCTGTTCTATTTCCAGCTCACTGAATGAAGCAAAGATACAATTTTCCACTAGGATAATTAGTTTGTTAACCAAAACTGTTTAGATATTTAATTCATAGCTAGCAACGGACTGGAATCATCATGCCAATTACCTACAGATACCTTGGGGTGCTTCAAATACCTGTATGCCTGTAAATATGACATGCTGTGACAGCCACTTTCAGAGAGCTGTTTCCTGTAGTGGGATTAGAAATACTCACCATTGTTTTGATATGTTTCACATGGGTCAGGGTCAAAGCATACTTACAGAAGTTGTTGCTTACTGCCAGTTTGTTGGTCATAGATGTAAAAAAATTAAGACAAGGCAATGACAGGATAGAAAAACTAACCTGAGTTTGTTTTGACTCTAAAATAAGTGCTTGAACTATTATAAAGTTGCAGTCCACAACCTTTATGGTTTTTCAAGTGTTAATAATGTCAGAAATGAACCAACTTAGGTAATTAAAATGGCATGACAAAGATCACTGCCTCACTGGAAAGTTACTTATCTGTCCTATCTTCAAAATGCCACTAAAATATTCCCTTTTGAAATCAAAGGTACTTGTTAAAAAAAAAAAAAAAAGGAGAGGTGTCTTGGTTTTTGGTTTTGCTTGATATTGTCTTTTAATTGTCCTAAGCATATGTTCAGCCATATGTGTGAGTACATATGTATACTCACATAGATGCACACATAAAATAAAAACAGTTTATTAACATTGCAGGTAAGTCTGCAAAATGCTTTTTCAGTCTTAATTAGCTATCATCCAGAGTAAATGCATGTCTGGTAAAAAGCAAGCAAATGAGCAAATCTGTATATATTGAAATACTAGAGGGGTGGTAGGAATACACAAAGAGCTTTATTTTCTGTATTTTACTATAAAAACATGGGACTTCACCTATCTTCTAAGGTAAAGAATACATATTCAGACAAAGTACAAATTAAGTGCAGTGCTTGCATATACTAGTAGATATAACAGCTAATTAAAATTGGCAAAATTTCCAAGTAAATAGGGCTGTTATTGGCTGCTGGAAGCTGACAGCTGGAGTTGGAATTCTCTTTAGCCCAGACATAAGAAAAAGCTTTAGCTGAATAATACTAACCTAGGCTGAAACTCCATTTGAAGAAAAACAAAAAAGATCAGTTAGCAGCTGAGATGTCTAGCATGAAGATACATTTCATGTGAGAGGACAGAGAATAGATGATGTATATCACCACATTCTCACCATTTTTATTACATTTCAAATTCATTCACCTTTACCATCACCTAATACAATATCTTTGTAGTTTAAGGTGCAGATTTTAGTGGTTGCCCATGACTTGTTATTTCTCTACAAGATGGTAAATTATATTTATATAAAAATAAGCAAATACATGCAAACATTATGATGTTTAAAGTAAATGTGACAGGGATATTCCATTGCTCAAGTAGTTTTCTGTCCTGTATTATTGCCATGCACTCAGTGGAGCTTATGTACTGGATAATTTGCTTCTCCCTCCCAAATGAGTAATTATATTGTCCCATAATCCTGAATTGATCCAATCTACTCAAGGCAACTAAACTGAGAGAATACCTCTCCTAGGCTTCTTCAGTATACAATGAGATGAGAGCAGCTTACGTGGAGAAAAAATCAGCCACCTAAAATCTAAATGATATCTTGGAGGTGCATATTTTTCCCTTTAGGGATAATACAGAGAGCTGTCAGCTGAATTCAGGTAGTGCCTAAAACCAAGCAGAGAAGTTTCCGCAGAAGCAGGAGAAGTTGCCTCATATCCAGAAAAGAACAGATCAAATATTTTAAGTCAGTCTAAAAATGCACAGGCTTGCAGCAGATTTTGTCACAGCAGCAGCATCACCATTGATATTGCTGCTACACCACTCCTTCTGTTGGAATAAAGGCAAGAGAAAGAGGAAAATGAGAAGAAAAAATCAGGTCACCTAGCAGGAAGAAGAGAAATAGCAATGTTCCCGTTAGCTGTACTATGACATTTTTGCCTCCTGACCTGACTCTGAAACAATGCTGACTGTACCAGGAGAGACTGGTAGGGCTGGAGCTGCAGCAGCATTCACAGTCCAGATCCAGCTCTGGGATACATCACCTTCAGCAGGCACCTGCCATGCAGCCACCCAACAACAACCACTCACTGCAGGGCAGGTCAGAAGCAGAGCTGCTGGCACAACAAATTCAGCTTTACCTGTCTTTATTAATATACAGTGGATTCTGTTCTTCCTCAAGTATATGGACAAGTTGAAATATATCTTAGGAAAGCTTCTAGATTGATTTTTTTTCTCCAACAGATCATTCCACTCTGAACAGTATCTGACAATATTACCAATCACCATGGGTACAAGTGCACTCTATGTATGGTTATAATGAAAAAGAAACTTTATATGTAGATATTGGCCTCTAGTAACTTCAGTTATTTCTGTCCTGAAGAGATGGTTGTATCTAGATGACAAAAGAGAAATGCACTTTCATGGCTACAGAGGCAGGTTAATTTAAAATGGGTAATTCATAATTCTGCCTCACAGAGAAGTGATGAGAAAAGTTCCAGGTATTGTGTGCTCTTTGCATTCATAAATTACTAGTTTGCATTTTACTATTTTTCTTGGTCCTGATGCTGACCTCAGTGATGTCTGTAGTTGCTTACTATTTGAAGAATTATACATTATAAAATATAAAAACTCTTAAAAAGAAAGGATGCAAATATGTGTCTGTGTTTCAAAGTACAGATGTGAACAGGATATTTGACACTTTAAAAAGTATTTTTTAAACATCTGGTTACACCTATCATTGGTCCATTTCCTTGGGAGCATATACACACTGACATTACATGGCTCTAATGTCTCAAGTTTCTTAGATGAATCACAGCTCATAGAAAACCATCTCTCTCAGCTGCTCTAGAGACTAAACATTTAACTTCTTATTTTAAAGGCTCGCATTAGTTCAATGCCTAAAGCTAGGCAATCTGAAAAGCAAACCTTGGGAGAATCAGATTGTTCATACTTTTTGTCCATTACCAATAGCCCATTTCTCCCAGACCCAAGGAGCAAGTTAAGAGCAAAGCTTTTGCTGCACATATGTGTGCAACTTCTTTGGTTTCAAATCTGATTTCAGTTTTTGTGTTGGAGTACGTAAGACAAATATCTGCATCATCATCCGAACCATGAAGGTCAGGAATTGCCACCATGTGGCAATTCCTGTATGCATGTTCATTCACTTGCATACCATGACTACTTCAATGAGTGTAAGAGTATTCTGTTGACAGATTTTGTGTTTTTCAGTATGTTTAGGCATCTAATGGCACTTCAGGAGATGTACTAGGTGTTGTAGCTTGGAGTACTCTGTGCATCATAAAAGTCTTACCTGTTTTCCATAACAGCTGAAAGCTTCCCCCCCCACCAGTTATCAAACAAAGCAAAACTGATAAGTAAGCTGGACCTGCACAGAAAACACAAAAAAGGCAGATTGATCACTAAATCTGGTAACTCTTAACTGCTGTAGCACATATATTTGGTAATACATTCCCTAAAACAAAATAAACCTGGTTTTAAAACACTAGGATACAAACACATTGTTTAAATTTCTATGAGTATAACTTAATGTAATTTTAAAAAACACTTTATATAACAAATTAAAGAAATAATCACGTGAAAAATCTAATTATAGGGGAAAAAGAAGTCTGAAGATCTCCCTGTCTAAAATATCTCAGGTCTATATAGTTTGATACCCAACGTATCGTTTAGCCCACAGTCAGCATGTCTGTAGGGATCTGATCAGGATAATCCTTGGTTTGCTTCAAATAAACCTCTGTTCTCCTGTACTGGGCTGTGCAATAGCTTTTTCCAAGAAACACTGCCAAGAAGGAGCACAGTAACAGGGGTCAAGTCCAGCCATGAACTTTATGAATTGTTTAGTTGCACATTAAAGGACAGCATCAAGTTCAGTTATAAGCTTTGAAATGATCTTGTTTCTAGCCTGTGCAGGTGGATGATTCCCTGTACATTTGATTCACTTCGTCAAGATTTAACCCATTGTCTCTTGCAGCTCTCCCTTATGTAAAAGTCTCAGCCCTATTCTTTTTATAATTTATAACTGTTTTATTAAAAAAAAAATGGGGAAAAATCTGGAGAGTGTTTAGGATGTTTAGGATGCAGAGATATTGCTACACACAAAGCTGCTTCTTAGCTTTTTGATTGCAGCCTTAAGCTCAGGAGGAAGGCTCTTCTCCAAGGGCTCTTAAGCAGAGAATCCTCTAGGTTCATAAGATGACACACAGGGTGCTTCAGGCTCAAAAGCAACAAAAGGAAGACTCTTGCTTTCTTTGGTGTTGATTCTTTCAACACCTTGAAGAATTTTAAGAGAGACATTAGTGACTTGCAGTTACAGGTAGCTGAAACATGTGGGATCTGCTTTGTCAATTTCTTCAAGTATGTACTCTAAAAGTAAGACCAATGAATTCAATCTTTCAGCGCCTACTTCCACATTTCAGTGCCACTGCCAATCTACCCAGGAGATGCTAAATTCACTCTTGAACAAAGCTCTAAAGCCAAGGTCCATCTAAATCCTCATGGAAGTTTCAGCATGCTTGCTCCCTGAGCAAATTCAGCTTCACTTCCATGCCATCCTTAGAGTACAAAACTGACCTCTTATGGTGGATGTGGAAACAAACAAACAGGATAGCAGTCAAGACTTCATTACTAGAAGTGAATAAGTAAAAATCATGGGTTTTCTATATTTAAAATTCATGTTCTGATGAATTCTTCAAATGTATCTGGGAATATTGTGCCAAGAAGTTTGCATGATAGCAGAGAGAGAAGAGGATGACCTGTGCACTACAAATTGGTGGGTGCTAGTCTTATTGTGATAGCAGTGTAATCCCACAGTTCCTTAGTGTGCTAATCATATTCAGTCTATCCATATAGACCATACCCATACAAGTGCTTCTTTGTCTCCTCTAGCGTAATTACTTTTTTTTATTTTTTTTTTCTGCTGTTAAACTTCCTGCAAAAGGAGGGGTGTCAGTAGCATGAGACTTATCAGAACTAGCCTGTTGCTTCCATCTACTGCTATTGCTGACGTATCATTCCTCCTCAGATGAGACACATTTTCTGGGCCAAATCTGCATTAACATTTAGGGAGCAGTAACACCAATACTGGAAATTCCAGACGTCTCTCACATACATCTAATGGAGCTGAAATGGGTATGGAGTCTATCACAGCAGTCTTGCAGGAGTGTTAGAGGAGACCTTTGTGCCTAACTGAATTTTCTGATCAGTCAGATAAAAAGTAATCAATTGGAAAAATAATTTGAACATTTTTAATATTCCCAAAGTAAAGAGATCTGAGACTTTACTTTCAGATTGACCAAAATATTAAATATTCAGGGGAACATCTAAGAAGGTGCTAAATTTTTCTAAATGAAAAGTTGTTTTGAAATGAAAAAAATCAAAACATTTCACTTGAAAATGTCAGAGTGAAGTGTTTTGACTTTTTAAAATGTTTTTGCTGAAAAATGATAAATTATACATGAATTTTTGAATTGTTTCATCATCTCAAATATGCATTTTAGTTACAGCTCACTTCATGGTGTTGGGAATTTTTTTAACATCATGTCTCTCGTCTAAGAAACCAAGTGTTTTTTCTCCAGTTTTTGGATTTTAATTTGTTTGAAATGTAATATATTTAATGATCATAAAACTCAGACTTGAACCATATGGCTCTAGTAGGAGTTTATTTGACTTCACTGAAAAGAAGTACTTACAGTCATGGACACTTTAACACATGCAAACACACCCAAAGAGAGGGGCCATTTCTGCTCTAAGTTACAACAGTTTAGAACTGAATAATTATTCCAAATTGCATTGAGTTATTTCAGAATCTAAATAATAAGAGGTTTAGATCATTGTGCTTATTGAAAATTGTAGTTATTGAGAAAGCTGTGATAAATCATGGCATGACCTATTGAGTGCTCAACAACATCTGAATAATTACTGCAATGATTGTTGCAATGCTCTCTGTACTGTACTACATGATATAGTTTCCATGATAGAAATTAAATACTGTCATAATCTTATTTCTGCTTTCAAAGACTTGTTTGGACAGCTAGGGAAATGAGGTAGCATTCAATTTTAGGTTTTAAGTTAAAATACAATTGAGATCAGTGATTATTAAAAATCATTACTCAGATTGAGCCTGTTATTTTCTCCTATATTTCTTAATTTATCTGATTTGTATTTGAGTAAAATCAAATCCTGAGAGGAATAATTTCTGATTAGATCATAGCTGTTATTTAGTATCTGTGGGGGACTTAATGCAATTGCTGCTAATTCTTGAAATTTGGCCAAGTGGTAGTTAACATCCTACAGATGAGTCAGAACAAAATACCTTCCTTTGTCTGTGCTGAAAATGTAAATACAAAGACTCTAAAATGTTATACCCTCCTTTGGTTATAAAAAGTATTTTTTTAATCCACTTTATTTAATACGTCTTTTTCCATTATTTCCTATCAATGGTATTTATTTAAACTGTTTCCAAAGTTAGTTTAGATTAAATATTGTGGAGGGTTACTGATTAAAGTAGTTTTAAATTATAAGGAACTCTTTCCAGCCTTTAAAAGCATTAGAAAGAGAAAATAGAAGCCATAGTACATTATTTATTTACATTAAATGTGAATTATACCTCTGTAGTGAATTTTCTATCTCTTTGAGTCTGATATAAAGATATTTTTTATTTTAATTGTAATTGCTTAAAACATAGCTGCTTAAAATTAGAAAATTAACTTTCTACCTTGCAAGTCTTTGGGACTTGATCTCTACTCTGGTAAATAGATGCAGTTCAGTGGGGCTCCTCAATGTTCTTTCATTTGTTTACATCAGTAGAAAATTTGGAGCTCACAAATAAATACTCCACAGAATCCAGCTAAAATGAATGATCAAAAGGCATATCACACTGAAATGAAATTTCAACATGTTTTTTGTTTTTCAGTTCTGAAATGGAAGAATGATTTGAAAGAAGTATCACATCAAGCATTGTGATATGTTTGTGTTAGCTGACATTTTCCTGGCTATTTCAAATAGCTCTTAAACAACTGAAAAGAGCCTTCCAGTAACTCGAGTGTATCAGATGTGCTGGGAAGACAAAAGCTTCCCAGGCTGTAATCTGGACAGTACTGAAATCTCTACACTTTCCCTTGAGTGTGAGTGTTATAAATAGTGGCTAACTGTAACTTGCAGACTTCAGAACAAGGTTTCATCTGCTAGGGACTTAGTGTGGGAGTATTGTTCATACAGAGGTGCAAAGAAAAACCAAGAGAATTTAACAATAGCCTAACAGGTTCCCTTTGTTTAAACCATCCCCATGAAATGCAAACAGTCTGGATTTCTAACCAAGGTTTCAGAAGGACTGGAAGACATTTCTGGAAAAAGACTTATGCCAACATAGTTTATAACAAAGACTATCATGAGTTGAGGTTTAATTTTGCATCCTTTTAGCCTTCATGCCTCTTTCAGACCTCAGCATAACTTTCAGATTACTTGAACTTCATAATACAGCTATGTTAGGTAGAACATAAAAAAATGAGTAAAAGGTTTCCATTAGACAATGGCAATATTTAGGGTTTTGTTTATATTATATTTATTTATATTACAGTTTGCTTCTCTTCAAGGTGCATCCATTTGCTTATTTATTGTTTTGAAAGTATTTCTGTTTGACTTGATTACATTTACATTTACCTTTCTCTCAATGTTTGGTTTTATTTTCCAGTAAATATTTCACCAACATGAAGATATTTCTGAATTATTCTGTGTTTCTATCAACAGAAATGCTAAATATAGTCTGCAGCAGTGGCTGCCTTCATTAATATGATTTCAAAACAAACATGATGCTCAGTGCATACTTTATTTCTGCTAGGAGACATCACATTTCTAATTAAAATCAAATCATAACTGAATGAAAATACATGGAATTCAGAATTATTATTTATATTATGTTCCTAATCATTACTACTTTTATTTTTTACCAGGCAGAAGAAAAAAAATCATAGGACAGAGGATGACATTTGAAAAAAAGATATTTAATCTATGAGCAGGCTTTGTTGTCACAAGTGCCATTCTGCCAATAAGATCTTTAGGAGAATTCTGTTTGTATCACAACATGTAGTATTCATCAGGAATTAGTAAATTCATCAAGGAAAAAACCCAAAGGATTCTTTGCTATAGATCTCTGTGGTACTTCTCAGAAAACATCTTGCTATTTTAGTCCATGGAAAACTTCTTTGTACTTAAAATGAATAAAGAGAAAGAAAGAAATTTTTTTTTTTTTCCAAAGAGCACTAAGGAAGATGATGGATTAAAGCAGATGCAGACTGTTTGCGGTTATATAAGACTATTAGGTACCCTGCTTGTTCTGGCTTTTGTAATTTGTCCATGTCCTACTTTATATAACTCAATCCATTGTGAGCAAAAACATGAAATACTAGAATAGTTCATATTTCATTTTGTCAGCAAATTAGAAGGAAAAAATATAAAAACAAACACAATAGACATCATATTTGCTGAGTATAGAAGTGAGTATTTTTTCATATCAAAGGAGTCTGAAAAGAACAGAAGGTTAAGAAGATTTCTTTTTACAATGAGCAGATGTGCTTGTTACTGTTGATGGACAAGCTTATCCATTTACATCAATTAATATCAACAGCAAGCACATCAATATGGAAGCTTGTCCTGACGCCTTGATTTTTTCCCATCTGACAGGTAATAGTAGGGCTGGGAAAATGTCACAACAATTTAGTCATGCTTCACTGGCTTTAACTAGTTCAGTGACAATGGGAATGCATCATGCTAAGATTCCTTATGATTCATAATGGTACTGCATTAGTCGGCTATTGCAGAGGATTTAAACTAGTCTTTGTCAATTAAGGGTTTAAGGTCAAATCCTCTTTATGGTTTTTTCATTTGTGCATTAAGTAAAAGCAAGTTAAAATATTTATGAATGGCACTGAAATGTGGAAACTTTCTTTAGGAACCTGTCTTTTCATATTGAGTCATAACTGAAACCAACAATGTTTGACAAAGAAACGCTATTTCATCACATGGCATAGCTTATCCCTCCCATTCTCTAAAGGCCCGAGCTACAATCTACTCTGTTTTGGCAGGAAAATTTCTGTGGTTAGGAACCTGAAGTCATAAACGTTTTAAGCACTGTATCAAATTATTCCTCAGCACACTTGACAATGATCAAGACATGACCTTAAAATTGTTAACTAACATTTTTAAATTTTTTGAATGCTCATCAAGCCAAGAAATGTTCAAAAACCAAAAGAGAACACTGAAAATGGGTCAGTAAAAGGGATGCAGGGTAAGCTCTCTGCTGCCCAGCAGGAAAACCATAACAAGGCCTGACGAGCCTGGAAAAGATGTGCAGTCCCTGTGGCTGCAGTGGGTGTCCAGCCCACCATCTGCAGGCTGTCCATTCTGGCTTCCTGGGGCCCACACGTCCTACTTTGAGGACGGTTCAGGGAGCAGGGACAAGGAAGAGTTGCTGGATTCACCCCTGGAGCCTCACCTGCTGGTCAGCCCATTAAGCTCAGGGAAACCTCTCCATCTCCCTTTATTTCACAAATTGAAAACTGCTGAATATCTACATATTTTCTTCTTGAGGACTAAGAAGTAATGAGACATATTTTGCTTATTTGTTTAGATGCTGCCTCACTGTTTTCCATGGGTTGCACCAGGGTAGCTGAAAGCATGTCGTGTCCAATATAAGCATATTTTATTGTTATGCAACTTCTCAGTGCTTTGGGCTAGAAATGGCAACATGAATCCTTTTACATACAGACATACACATGCACTTGCACAATTTCTCCACTCAAATATTTTTGACTGAAATATCCATGTTTTCAGATGGTTTCTTTTCTGCTTACTCCTTGCAAAGGGAGCTATATTTGAAGTAAGAGAGGATTCAATGTTCAGCTATAAGTCATTGATTTAAACTTTCTGTCATGAGAAAAGTAAAATCAACTTGTTTCCAATATTGTTAAATGTTGAGTTATATGTGAAAGTGGATCTTTGGAAAGGATATGAAATTACATTGTCTATAATTAATCAATCATCTATGAAGAGAAGTTTATTTAAAGTGACTCCTTTCTGATTAATTCTGGAAGAGATAAATAGAAAATTATTCATTAATAAATCAATGTATTGATAATGTGACTGCTGCGAGTGCTCTTCAATGAAGATCATTTTACAAATGCCTGTGGAACAAGACAATGTTATCTAAATAAGCTCAAAATAATGGCATATGTATATTGGATCAACAGCCTGGTTAGAAATTCAATAGCAGTAATTAAAATTTTCTAGTCAGTCTATGACAACTATATGTAAAATATGAGCATGAAAAATACATGAATACTGAGGATATTTTTACTAATTCAGAAACTGACACAAAAGGTTATAAAAACCAGATAATAGAGCTACATATCCAGTGAGCATTTTTTATATTCTTACCACATATTAACTCTTAAGTTGCACAAAAGTGTGTGGTGTTACCCTTAGGGCTCTGCCCTGGCCCTGAAAGCCATATTCTGTAGACATGAATCATATTCTTCATCACAAGACCTTGAAGGAGTAGCTTTATGCCCATTGCCAAGGTAATGGGAATATAGCAGAATGTTTTGTATGAAGAAACATGGAGAGAGATGCTCAGTCCATAGGAAAAGACATTTCTTGAGACAGTATGATAGTCTTGGAGAAACTAATGTGAAGGAAGTTCCAGAAATTACTGTGGAATCAAGAAACTCCCAAAATCATGAAGATTGTGGCTTTTGTGTGTCCAAGTCCTGTGCTTAGTATGGCTCTGAGAGAAATACAGAAGGCACTGATACTTCTTAAACATCATCAGAGTCCCCTTTTCTTCCTCATTCTGAGAAACTTTCTTTTTCTAGAACCCTTAATTTATTTGGGCTAGGGAAGAAGGGATAAGTCATTAAAATACTGAAGCTGAAGGTTTTTAACTAGATCACTTAATGCTCTTCATGCTAGTCTTTGGTCACAAATTTCATCAGATCCCTTAGGTAAAAAAGCTTGGTTTTTTTCCAAATATTAAAATGGTTAAGTTTAACAGAAACAAAAATTTGCATTCAGAAACTTCAAATTTTCTGAAAGTTTGCTTTTCAGTACACAGACCTCTGCAACACTGTTAAGAAAAGCTCTCAGAAAAGTTAAGATATGAATCCTATCTCAAATTTGTTATAAGGATATGTATTGAACTTACGGGAAATCTCTTTAACAAAATCAGGAATAATTTGGGCCTTTTTCTTCTTCTCATTTTAGTTCTTTGAGTTGCTTTTAATTAGGCTATTTGGTGGTCTCAATTTTGAGAAACTTAGTCCTTTATATTTAAAAAAATCCTCTTATAACACGCTATATATATCAGGAGTATATCCCACAAAGAAGACGAACGGAGAAAATAAGTATTAAAATGAAGAGTGAATATAAGTTTCTTCAGATGTTTTAAAAAGTTCTCTCCTGCTAATATGAAATTTTTGGGGGGGCGGTTTTTGAGAATTAGACAGGAGCCAGCACAAAAGTGATGGTGAGCAAAAAAGGTGAATACAGCTCTGTGCTAATCCCTGATTTACAAAGTGATCACCCTGCAAGAGCTCCTTTAAGCATGGTGCTTGGTACTCGGAGTGAAGTTGAAAGAGGTCTAGTAGAGAGCTCTTAGGCTTCTGAGTCATCCAAGGGGAAAAAAAACATGAATAGAGATATAAAGTGCACTTAAACCACAGGATTCAGGTACAGGTATTGCCCAAGAGATTATTAAAAGCAAGACACCCAAAAACGAACAGAGAAACAAAGAGCAGGTTTTGATAATTCAGTCCACCATAAGAACTTCTTTCTATTGTAAACTTCAATTCTGATACCTACTGATACTTTGCTTTGCATCACTCTGGCATATTAAGGAGATATTAGAGGATACATATTTGCTCTGGAAATGGTAGCCCTATGATTTGTAGTTAGCACTTATACTCCTACAGAAGCTAGGTTGTTTTTCCCTTAGATGCACTGATCTCACCAACATCAGTGGCTAATTATCAGCACAAGTCCAGATGGCAAGCAGCTATTGCTAAGCCGCAGCATGTGTGGCCAGTAAGACCTCTGCTTTGGTGGCACAGGTCTCCCGGAAGAAACTTTCTTCCATTTCTCTCAGAAAGAAAATCAAGGATTTTCCTGTTCTTGAGGTGCTGCAGAAACATCTTGAAATGGTCATGTGATCTGTTCTACAAGCCAAAAGAGGTGTTTCTTCAAGGCCTTTTTTTAAACTGAGATGTGCTGCTGCTTGCTCAAACCCTCCTACATACAGATGAGGACATAATATAGGGCTATGTCTAATTATGCAACCTACCTCCCACACTCATGTTCTAAAAGAAAGCACTGAACAGCTGCATAGCACTCCTTGGGGCATGAATAGAGTCTTTAATACCAACTCTGAAATGACAGTGATTAGTGCTGTTGTTGGCACATGCAACACCTGAGCATTCATAGTTCAGTTCAATGCAGCTGATGGAGCACCCCGATTTTTGAGGGGAAAGAGCTGCCAGGTTTTCTCACGGGATGTGCCATAGTGACTTCATAGTCCAGGCAATGCTAAACTTTGTGCATGGAACTCTGATTCATGCTATGGGATCAATGTCACCTCCTCATTAATTAGCAGCTTATTGTGATTGTTTTGCAAGAATAAAATACCAGGGGCAATGCTACAAGTTAGAATAACTAGGATGGTATTGGGATTCCATTGTCAGTACTGGAGTGGTGAGTGAGAGCTTTGCCTGACCCACTCAACAGGCAGAGCCCTGCAAATAGCAATCGTAAGAGGTCTACATCACACACTGAAGAGAAGCATGCTGTTGTAGATGGATATGCTCTCTGACAGCTCAGAAAGAAAAAAGAGAAAGAGATTTAGTTGTGAGCAAGGAGGGTATACTGGTAAATTAGTCCTATTTATATTCCTTGGCAAACTGAGCACTTTACCAATCCTGTCAGAATAAATGCCTGACCCCAAAAATCTCAGCTGAAGGAAGAAGACTGTAGAGGCTAGTAACAGGCAGTGTCAAAAATTAATACTCACAGCTCATAGCTCTTTGCAACAGGGTTATTTATTTATTTAGATTTCTGCAAATGTGAAAAAGCAATTTCTCCATATGGCCTAAATGCCATTGATGTAATCTGAAAATACCTCCTGATAGAGCAATTTAAGAAGCATCTCTTCGCATACTGATCCTCCCTCCCTGCTTGATCAATGCTCTGCTTTTACAATGGCCATTGTACTACCCCCATTTTCAAACAGACTGAGAAAAGATGAACCTTGCAATATGCCCTGCAGGTCAAATTCAGGTTATATTAAGTCAGAGAAGGGGAGGAATCCATTTCAATGCTAGTGAGCAGTGGATCTATTTATAAGGCCTTTTTAAAGCCTTGCTTCATTTCACAGCATGTATGACAGCTGATTTTCTCCAGCCCAGATGACTACGGCTGCTGGAGTATCATCTTCTCAGGGAAATTAGTCTACAGCTTTCTTATTCCTAGAAACAGAATAAATAAAATGAATGAACAAGGCGAAAGGGAAAGAGAACTGAAGAAAACATCAGCAGTTTTTCCTCTAGTCAGCACAATATGTTATGTTTTTATTTCTGCTGCTATTACAAAAGTTGTGACATTCTTTCAAGATATCTACTGTGGCCTTTAGCATTGCGATTTTTTTCAGTATTCCAGCAAATAAGAACATTTGGAAAAATGTCCTGCCTTGGTGTTCTGTTCTAGGAAACACTATTTGTGGGAACTGGGCTACACATTCCAAAAAACTTATACAAGTGTGGGTTCTCACATTTTTCAAGTACCAAGAGTCCGACCTTTGCTATCTGAAGATCTAGCTTTTGCAAATACTTAAGCACATGATAAAAGTGATTTCATTAGTAAACACACACCTCTAAGGGTTTTTCAGGATTAATCATCTTCGTACAAAAATTATTTTCACATACATTTCAGCATACATTATTTTCACCATAGTGAAAATACTTGCTTTCTCTACCAAATATCTATTCATTTTAGTGAAACAAAATATGGTATACAGACTGATCTCTACTTTTTATATTGCACTAGACAAAAAGGCCATTTAACAATGCCAGAATACAAGACTTCTTTCTTGCATAGGCTATGAAATATCTTCAGTTTGAGTAGCAAAAGAGGATCAACTCTTTGCCTTGCTAAAAAAGAAACTTGGAACCTGCAAAATAAATTGCTTTGTGGTTAAAACCATTAGATAAATTAGTTTTTAGAGAAGCTATTATAATGTAAAGCTTTTAAATCATCTCAGATAATATCACAGGAGCTCTGAATGTTATCCTGGATTGCCTTTTGTTCAAGAAACAGCTATCCTTGTATTAGAGAAGAACACTGAAATTATGAAGGTAATTTCCAGTTAAGGAGTACCTGGCAGAGAAGGAGAAGAGGTAGTTGGCTTTGATGTATTTTTCATATCACAAATATGTACATATTCCTCTAAATTACTGTGCTGGTTTCTACATAGAGTAGATACCTTTCTGTGGAAAGGGTAGAGTATTTTTGCAAATCAGAATCAAAACGATTGCTGTTACACTTTGGAACATTCACTACTCTGGAAATGGATTTCTGCTACAAAAGTTTGATGGCTATGTGCTGTTGAGTGCTGGTCTGGTGTGATCATGAGTCTTTTCTCAGAAAAGTGACAATAAACCCTGTTCCCACACATGTTGCCACAAATATGGCACTTCTTATATATTTCCTAATGAGAAGAACATGATAGAACTTCTTCTGGAATTAGTGACTTGTAAATAGAAGTTTCAAAATATTTATGAATGTCTTTTTTTCTGGTTGTGAGCCAGTTAAAGGTGTCTTGTCCTCTGTATGATTTGTCAAGCAGGCTCAGAGAGGACAAGGTGTACCTTAGTGGTGAGTTTACCCTAACTGCGGCAATGTAAAACATAAGCCTCCATCATGAAATAGTTGTCTACATTTCTATGGGCAGTGGAAAAAGCACCATAGCTAAAAAGAATATTTATTTTAGATGCCCATCCTTAATTTGGTGAAACAGTCCCTGGAAATTCCCATATCTGTCTACCAACTATGGAGGTAGGCAAGAGTTTTCAATAGTTACAATTAGGACAGCAACAGATATACTTTAAAATATATAAAATTTCAATATAATATCTCATAAATTATTGGAAGCAATTACGAGCCATTAAAAAGTAGAGGTACTGACAAGGCTTAGAATGCGTACATGTGACTCCTCTTGCTTTATAGTTACAATGAAAAATTAAAATGCATAAGAACAATTAAACCTTGTAGGGTTAAAAATGGGCTTTTTAACATCAGTAAAGTGAGATTTTTCTTATTTAGTTTGGCAAATACCTGGACAGTGTGTTACGACAACACTGTTTGTTCTCAGTTCTGAAGGAGTATTTTCAAACTGTTCCAGCACTTACAAGAAGCCACTTATCACCACACTGAAGAATAACTGAAAGGCTGGTTTTTACTTGGAACTCTTTGTTAAGGACTTTCTTATACTTAACTTTTGTAATCCTTGACCCTGCCACTGGAGATGTTTGTTGAATGGCTTGTGCAAGTCCCTTCAAATCATCTTGCCCCATGTCCATGCCTTGAGTGTAACAGTGGTTATTGTTTCTTTCAAATGTTTTGATCTGTATGTCTGAAAGGCAGTACACCATGAATAAACCGTAAAAAGAATGTTGCAGGAGTATTTTTGTCATCGCCATTGTGATTATTTCTAGTATTGGACTTCTAAATTCCCACGCTAACATTGTCTAAAGAAGATGGTTGTAGTATTTCCATTGTAAAAATCAGTTTAAATATATGAAAAAAATCCATTTGTTGGGCAGAGTCAGAAAGTTTTCAAAGCTATAACATCTTTCTTTGAGTAGGTTGTTGACGTGGATTACAACATCACAGAATTACTTTCCCCTCACCTACCCAGATCTGTGTGTGAATAGGCACAGGTATTGCTGAATTACTGGAAGGTGATTTGGTAGATGTTTACAACAGATCAGATTTTTATAGCAATGCTGGGAAGCGAAAGGAACACTATTGCACTATTTATGCTGATATCAAGTTTCACTGACTGCCCTGTATTGTGCTACAGGTACAGTAGTTTTCACTTCCAGAAACTGGGAATAATTCCAGAGGAATGCATCTGGACAACATTTGCCTGTTACCCTCCCCAGAAAAGAATTAGTCACCAAGGGCCCTATTCATAAAAAAAAAAATTCAGGCCCTTTCCACATGAATATCACGTCTTTATGTGGAAAAAGTGTGGTGCGTGCTTTTATTTCTACATAAAGAATCCTTTTCTGTGATTAATGGAGTTATTTTCCCCTGTCTGTAAATGGACACCTCTCTGATTTGTTAAAGAGGAGATTGAAGCCCATAGCAGAAGTGAGAGTGGGATGAAGAAGAAACTCCCAGCTTTTAAAAGTATATATTAATGGCGTTTGAGAACTGTTACAGTATAAATGATTTGACTTCTTGAGCAACAGAGTGCTTGAAAATGTAGAGGGAAAAGTGGTCAGCCCTTCCTGAACACAGAGATTTTTATGAACTGGCATAACATTTTTCTTAAGGTTTACAGTTTCCTATTAACTTGTCAGTGTTGAGGAAGCCAAACCTTTTGCTTTGTTTTGCGTTTCACAAAATCCTGCTTCCAGCAGCAATGAGTTAATCATAATTGTGTGATAGCTTTAATCAGCCCACAAGGTTGATAAATTGGATTGATTGGAGTCACATCGTTAGCATGTGAATTTTGGTAGAATTTTAATAGCCACCAGGGGTGCACAAGATTTATGGCAGAGTCAGCTTATGATTTTCTTTTGGTTGAATGCTCATTTTAATGTCCTGTAACATACACTAGACCTTGCCTACTGTTCAATTTGTGCTGTGACTAAGGGTTTCAACGTACTGTAAGTTCAGATCATTACATTTAATGTGCAATATTTTATATAACTAAAATATTATGTTTTACTTCAATCACTCCAGGGAAAAGTATAGTTTTATTGAAGACATTTAATGCAGTTACAACTACAGCTGCAGAACACCGCTTGAATGAGGCTCACATGGTAGTGAATATTTCTGGGTTTTGATGGATACAGTCCCTGTCTTGGTTTTACCAAGAAAATATTTAGAGAAATTTGGGTAGGAGTCTCTTGGCTGTTTATGACACTCCCCAATGTCAATAAAATACAATGTATTACATGCATTAAAGTTATGAGAAATGCAATGGAAAGGACAAAAGATCCCAAGTTTGAGTTAGTGGTTCAGACTGTGTGAATGTACTGATTGAATGCTCCGAGTAAAGATGACAAGGAGGGAAAACCAGACTATTAGAGCTAACTTGATCCATATGATAAACCCTGATGCCAGTACACAGAAATAATGAGATAATGTAACCCATGTGAAACATGGAGAAACAAAATGTTTCCTGTCATAAGACCCAAGCTTCAACTTGTTATGCAGTGATGTGTCCCCCTTGCCTATAAATTAGATGTCTGTCAAATCATGAGCACTCTACATATTTTTCATAAAAGCATAAGAAAATTTTCAACTGTAAAATTTCCATTCATTTGAGGACCGTATAGCAAAATTCCACCAATGCCTTCTCTGTTGCCCTATTTACTGTGAAGACAACCTTTCTTGTAACAAAATATGCAAAAACTATCAAATATCACTTCAGACTTTTCTTCATGTGCTGTTTTCAAGTCTGGTTAGGATTTTTTTTAATGGAGTTGCGGTGTTTGGCTTTGGGAGTTTTTTTGATTATTGTTGTTGGGGGGTTTTATTGTTTTTTGCTAGGTTTTGGAAGGGTTTTAGAATATTATAGCCTCAGCTTATTTTTAATATTGTTAGGACATTGAATGCAGGAAAAAATAATTTAGAAACAAAGGATCCTGAGAACGAAAAATTCCTGAGTCATCCAATACACTACAAAGATCAGCACTGCCACAGGGAAAAAGCCGCAGAACTAAGAAAATTAGAGGCTGCACTGGTTTTTCAGTGTTTTGCTTTTTTTTTCTTACTCTGATAAACTATGCAATTGACTATACTTGCAATCAAATGTTAACAGTCTTTTCAGGTGTTAGAACCAAGTGTTCCTTATTTTGGCATCCATTGGTCCATTGATCATTAAGGAACATAATTTAGAAGTACAGTCAGTTATCACTGCTTTGCTGGAAGAATGGCCCTCTGAACTTACGTTTCTGATTGCACAGAGGCTCCATACTGGAGGGCATGTTTAGTGATCATTTTGTAATGGTATAAAAACATTAGAAACACAGAAATAAATGGAGCATTCTTGGGCAAATTAGATTAGCTCGAGCTCTTTCCACATGTGATTGGAGATGATCTAATTGGCCTATGGCATTAAGTAAGTTATACTGAGTGTTTGAATATAATGCATGTATGTTTGCAATAAAAAATGCATTAGAAGCATTTTTATTGTTCGTCTCTCTCTCTCTTAACATACTTCCTGTTAGCATGAACTGCACAGTACTTGCCATGGTAAAATGAAATATTGCTTCATACCAGTGCAAACTGTTTTCCTCTGCCTTCAATTTCACCTCTTCTTGAGATCTCTTCTTAATCAAAGGACTGATCCTTCAAAGCAAAACATTGTTGAGGATCAGCAGCTACACAGTACTGTATTGCTATTGAGGAGTTTCCTTGGTACATTGTATAACGTTATAATCATTAAACATTTGCTGCCACTGATACCAGATAGATAGATAGATAGATAGATAGATAGATAGATAGATAGATAGATAGATAGATAGATAGATAGACAGATTCCTCTTAGCTTCTTTCCATGTTGGCTGGCTTCACACACAGATCACCTGAATTTAGGTCCTGTTTGCACTTGCACACATCAATCACTGAGCAAAGAATCTCCTTCCACAGCAAACAGACAAGTTAGTCTTTACAATAACATGACTGGTTTTGTATGGATCTGTTTATAACAAGAAGTTACAGAGTTAGGCAGCCTTACACTACTAGCTTTGTATATTGCAGAGAGCCTTAGGATAGCTACCAGACATGAATTCATGACCCCACAGAATTCTTTGGAGTTTACCCAGTGAGGCCAGAATATCCCTCTGCAGTCTAAAGTGGTTGTGAAGTGGTTGTTAAAATTTGTGGAGACATCAATTAGAATATCTGAGGACTAAAAAACAGTGGGGTTTGTTTTCAATATAGAAAAGAATAACTTCTAATAGGCCAGGATTTTTTTTATCCTGAAATACTGTTCATCTACCACTTTTAATAATGTTCTTTTGATGATCATGAACACAAACAAGTCTAAAAAGGTAGATGGAGGGATGACAAACAAGAAGGCAACAGCCAATATCAGACACAGAATATCAGTTTGCTTTATAATTCTTCCCTTTTAGCTAATAAATTTAATTTTGTGTTGAAAAGAAATAAAATTCTTGACTGTATTGTCTTGAGTATATACTGTTATAACAGTATTTTTGAGCAGGAGAAACTAGCATCCAGAAAAAAAAAGTTTCTCATATTAACCTTCTCCAACTGTTCTCTATACCCCTAAATCTGATTCAGCAACCTGATCTGCTTCAAATAAACAATCAGCTGTGACTGAGTGACTCCAACCAAGTTACAACAGGGATGAATTTAGTGTTAGTTACAGAGAGCTTTCTCTGACGATTTTCTTGGCATTGGGAGGTCTCGGTTTCATTATTACAGTTTGGCCTGCTATAAAGAGAAAACAAATCAAAAAGCCCAGTTCTACACCACCACAGATGTCCTGGTCCATACAAAGTAGTTTTAGTCTAACTGCTAAATGACATCTCCTGTAAAAAAAAGATTTCTGAAAATTTGTATTATTCATGTGCATAAGCAGAGACAACAAAAACTACACAACAAAAGGCCCCTTAAAAAAAATTTGCATTTCTCACCTCTAAAACCCCTAGAAAAGTATTAATGCAGAATGTATTCCTTTATCTAATTCTGTTTACTTCTCCACTACTGGTTTTACATTTTACTTTAGATAAAGACTCTATTACCCATATTAGTAATAAAGATCACTGAGTTTATCATCACAAATATAAGAAGCTTTCTGTATGTCTGACCTGTAGGAAATTGCTTACTCACTGTAAGGAGTTACACACACAGCACCAGCCCCCAGAGTCAGTACACTTTTTGCATTTCCCCTCTGCCGTACTTTGTGCGTATGTGCAACATAATTTGAGTGGGAGATGAAGCTTCCGCTGAAATGCTAACTGCCAAAATATACAGAAACTTTCGAAAAGGAATACCACCCAAAACAGCTAATACAGCCCTAACAGACCAGAAATTTGTCTAATATAGTTAGACTTCTCTTCATCTCTTTTCATCATTTATATCCCTTTCGACTCAAAGGTAGCCTTTGGGGCCTGGGAGGGAAGTAAGAGGTTTGAAATTTGCTTCCACCTCAGGTTAGGACTTGCATTTCTATCCATAGTGCAATGTGTTCATTCAAGTTCAACCCTCAGCAGACAGCAGCATGAAGCAAACGGAGCCAATTCTTTCCTTCCTTCTTCCAAGCCTTTTCCTGAACAGGTCTTTACCCAGAAGTGCTTCCAGTCCTAGCTGTTCCTCAGGTTTCTGCTTCAAGTGTCTTTGAGGCTTCCTGTTGATTACTCTGCACTCTTCAGCAGTGTATCTGCTCTGCTCTTTCACATCCAACCTCTCACACCCACCATCACCCTCTTCACAGTAAAATAGGAAAACCCCCTTCAAACAAAGGTCAGTCCCTTAGTCAATTTACATGAG
This sequence comes from Cettia cetti, assembly GCA_013401135.1. NCBI lineage: Eukaryota > Metazoa > Chordata > Aves > Passeriformes > Sylviidae > Cettia > Cettia cetti. The sequence goes on along the minus strand of VZUI01037493.1, from coordinate 17,659 downwards.
ACTTGTTCAGGTTGATGAATTTCTGTTGTTTGTACCACTGAGAAAATATACTCATCTGTTATATTTATTATGGAGAAAATGTATTATCTTGTGTACTAGCTTCAAAACATTTCATCACACCAAATCACAACTTTCCACATTTTGTCACTGAATTGAAAAAGGATATTTATTTTTTTTTTTACTGTATAGGTTTGACCCCCATCTCCAATCCAAGTTCATATCCATAGATTTTGCATGAATATAGCTGGGTTCTTCTCCCTTATGGGTGTTACTGGTAATCTTAGTTATCTGAGAGGAGTTTTCCTAAGAGAAAACATGGGACATATACATGCTTAGACCTCGTACCTGTTTCTAGCCCCATCTCTGAGTTTGCTTTAGCTCCATAGTGTATATCTGTGTTCCTGCTCCTGTGTTTCAGGCTTTTCAGGGGCATGATGCTTATCTCTGTGCAGTACAGTTCAGATTGCTCTAGAACAGTTAAAATAGTCTTAATCCCAAACCGTAGTGCTGTCATAGACATAGTTTCTCCTTTACAACTATCCTACATTCTCATTTATATTCTCATACAAATAAGAATCAGGTCCTAATTTTCTAATGGGATTTGACGTTGAAAGAACGCCTCACATCAAAGATCTAAATTGGCTGCTTTTGAATTCAATTCTGAATTAAATGGAAAGCAGCTTTGTCTCTCGGTATAAATCTCTAATGGTATCTGGCCTTGCTGACATTTACAGGACTGCTACTCTATATTTTCACTGATACAAACACTCTCTCTGGGGAAAACACCATCAAACTTTAGCTCTTCTGGCAGCTTTCTTCAGTCAAATTTCTTTGCATCCACTTCCCTTCTCATTATTTTGAAGTGGAAATCCCACGGCTGTAAACTTGAAAACACATTATATCAAGTCAAATCATGACTGTAGTTACTGGATTTTTCTAGCTCTGGTGTCTCTGTGTCTAATTTAAACTTCATGTCTCACTTTCTGCTTGATCCAAAATTTTTTCACCAGAAAGAAAGGCAGAAAACTAGTCAGCTTTGCCTACTTTATTTTCATTTCAAAAATGAAATGCTTCAGGGAAAAAAAAAAGAAAGAAAAACAGTATGCCCATTTTCCTTTTTTTCCAGTTTAACATAAGAGTGTAATGCAATGCTCAGCTCTAGGCATCTGATTTGAGACTACAGAGGCTTCAGATGGTCGTTCAAAGCACTGACACAAACAGCCTGTATTGACTGCATGTGAATGCTGCTCAGGTAGAAACAGGGACCCAGGAACAGAGTGACTGCAAACCAAAATATGTCACTAGCCCATCTATCCAACCTCCAATTTCCAGTAGTAACCATGTCAGATCCTTCAGCTGATTCATATGTAAACACAGGAAATTCTGAGGTAAATTGTTGGGAAAAAATTATGTAGCAATGAGAGTTTTATAACTAATCCTCAGTGAATATTAAGGGTTTGGACAGATTTATCTTTTTAATCTTAGCTTTAGAAGCTGTGTATGTCTATAAAGTTGTTACATGTTCAGCCTTATCTGGGTGTTGGCAAGCTTTTCTAAAAAATATGCAACAATGTGTTCAAAGGGCTAATTGTATACTCTCTGAAAAGGATTTCATTTTATTACTGTAAAACTCATTGCATTCCAGATTCTGTGTACAACTTGTTCAGGGTCCTTTCAGGACCATCAGTCTCTGTCAGTCTGTAAAGGCTGAAACTCTTATCTTTGTGAAAGCTAGAGTGAAGGTAAGTACAGAGCTGTTTCATAATCAGGTCACAAAGTACCTGTGCTTTGTTTGTGGGTTTATTTTTATTATTTCTGAAGGATTTTGCTCTTTTCAAAAGAAATTATTCTGATGCTGTCAAGGCAGAACCATGTTCTCAATTTTATTACCCTTCCAACTATTAGAGAATTTGAGTATTCAGCAATATTTTCTTTTCTTCCAGCTTTTGCTGTTTTTCATTCTGTGGATGTTGTTTATGAATGAAGAGCAGTTTTAAAAGGAGGTTGATAAAGCCTCACCTAAAATCATTATCAGCAACTACTCTCCGGGTTTGGGAGTACAATAGATGAATAGAGCATTCTGCACTTGAATGCTGCTCATCTTATATAACAAATAAGCTTTCACCGAAGTGCCAAAACCTCTCCCCTTCGTATTAGACAGTCTTAAGATGTACCAAAATTTAAAATAACTTATTCAACAGACACATTACTCGTTCTGATTTGTTTGAAGCAAGTTTGCATGAAATGTAAAATGTAACTTCTGTTGAGCTATACTTATCTTCCCTGCTTGAGATTTAAAAGGTTGTTTTAGGACTAAAAATTAATTCAAGGTCTCTGGGTTAAATTCTGATCTCAAATTTCACCAATGTCAAGCATTACCTGGCAAAGAATGAAGTGTCTCTGGGTTATATCTGTATAAGTAGGTCTGCAAATTTGGGGCCCAAGTTGCTATGACAGTAATTTCTTTTTACTCTGCAAATGTTTATAGATAGTTCCTAATGTTTTTGGCACATATTTTCTAGGTGTGTTCCAAGATAAAACATAATAATTTCACTGAAAAAAACACAGATTTTGAGGCAAATAAAGAAGTTAACATCTCTACTCAAAGATTTGCATTCAGAAGTATCTTCATTTTAACAGGACAGCAAGCTTCTGTCAACAAAAAAGACCATATTTTGCCAGTGCCAAACAGTGAGTGACTACACAGCTCCCACTGAAATGCTTCAGCAGTTAGTTGCATAGGTCAAAGACTATTGGGCTCCTCTGAAATCTTTAGGCTTAAAGCTACCAGTTTTTATTGACAATTTTACTTCCATCAGTCTTGCTAACAGTGAACTGAAAATATTTTTCCTTACTCTTGATTTTTTCCATACTGTTTTTTTTTTGTTACCAGTTTTACCACATAAGGAGAACAAAATTACTGCAAAGATTCAACAAAAATATTTTTTCCTAGATTCATGAAATTTCATCATAAAACAAGGTTTTTATAATTAAATATTTCTGGAAATTTTTTTGTTAATTTCTTTGTGTTCATTAGTAGGAGCAGTGAGTGAGTTTATTCAGTTTGACTCATTTTACCACAATGTCTGCATTTTACTTGTGGCAAAAGCAAAGTTTTGTTTTCCTTTTTGATGGAGTATATGTTTTTCCTCACACAACACCCAATATTTTAAGAATAGCATTTTTCCTGTATTTACTCAGATCAGCAAATTTAATTTATTTAGCATACATCATCAATCAAAGAAGTTTGTACCACATTTCCAAGACTGTCTTGATAAAACACGCTCTGTAAACTTCAAGTATTACTTCAACAAGCAGTTATATCATTTTCCAATGCGTATATATAAATCATAATCCGACTGCATCCTGAAACACAGAAAAATGGGTGGTGAGGCACTGGAACTGGTTGCCCAGAGAAATTGTGGATGCCCCATCCCTGAAACTGTTCACAACCAGGAAGGATGGGACCTTGAGCAACCTGGTCTACTAAACAGTGTCCCTGTCCAGAACAGGGGAATTGGAACTGGATGGTCTTTAAGGTCCCTTCTGCCTCAAGCCATTCTGTGACTCTATAATTCTGTGATTCAATGAAAAAAGAGAGCAGATTAAATGATTTAGAGTTAAAACCCTGGATCCAGGTGTCTGCTTTCGTATACCAGAGAGATCAGTCACAGTTTTTAACAGATCTCCTCTTAATCTTTGAACAAAAAGCTGGAGTGGAATTTAGGCTCCTTAGGGCTGTTGGGTCTTTGGGTGGGGTTTGTTTGTATTTTTCTTTTGGGGCGGACGTGTACTATTTTATTTATATTCACAAATGTGTGTTAGGGATATAATAGAAAATGAAATATCTTTGGTGATGAGCATTTGGAATCTAAGTAAATAATACTCAGAGAAAAAAAAAGACCAATATGACAGAGTAGAAATCAGATATTTTGTAGGGTCATATACAGAGTAATGACATACAGCTATTGTTCTTTATGCCTTATTTTTAACAGCTCTTTGTGGAAATGGCTGGAGTTGCAGGTCACAGGGAAAAAACTCATGTTTTAAAGAAAGCTTAAAATTGCAGATCTGAATGCTTTATCATAAATCAACTCATATGACAAATCCTACAGTATTTCTACCATCATTTAATGATGGGATTAAACATGATGGCCTGGATGGTTCTTATGTCTCAAGAAGACTGTAAATCATAAGTCTTTCAAACTTAGAAGAGGAACGATCCCTCCCTCAATCTCTGATTTTCACAGACATTTCATAGTCTTTGGCCCTCTGCTAGACACGAGTTAGATACACCTTTGATCTCATGCTCTATGAGCTTGTGCAGTCTTTGATTATCATTCTATGAAAGTTTAGTTTCAAATAGAGCCTGCTCTCACTGTGTCCTGATTCTTTGTCTATGATTCTTACTTTTCCTTACATTCCCCCATGTGTAGCCAGTGTTAGCAAAGAATACCACCTCGCATGGATTTTATCTAATACTGCTTCCTATGGGGGCTGGATGTGAATGGGGAATGGCATTTGATAATCTCTGACTCCATTGTAAATGAAATTTAAATTAAAAGCAGCTGTTTCTTTTAAAGTGAAAGACACATCTGCATTAAATATAATACAACTTCATCTGGCTTGGGCTGCCAACACTTCAGTGAGTGTCAAATAGAAGGTTCATATGGTTTTGGTCTTGTCACTGAGTGTCATCCATTTTGCTAAGCCTTTTGATTTCTTTTCAGAAAGGTGGGAAGGAATTAATTTTCCTTTCTCCCCCTTGCAAAGTAGGCAGCTTGATGAATTTGGATAGTCTAGTACTTAGGTTATCAATATATAAGTAGTGTTTGCCGTTGATGGTGGGGACTCATGAACACTGGATTAACCAAAAACAAAGGAGGCAGTTGGGAACAAGGCAGCCCCAAACTCACAGCCACTCCTGGGAAAGACCTTTTCTGGAGGTTGGCATGTGGGTGTTGCAGCTGTGAAAGCTCAGTAGATGAGTGGCTACAGGTGTTGGCTTCGTTTTTACTCCACATTTTTTTTGTACGAAAATGGGCATTGGTGCCAAGGACAAAGAAAGATTGAGCCAAGCTGTTATAAAGAAAAAAATTTGCTTGTGACACAATATAATCTGTATTGCTTGTATGACAGCTATATGGTGTTCTGGAGAGTTCTGTTTATGAATAATAATGGGAGTTCTGGCAATGTTGGTGGCAGCACTCAATGGAGAGTGAAACAAAGGGCATTTTGTTTCGCGGTCATATCTTATGTAGTCAGGCATTTTGGAATCCTATAATCGCAGTGTTTCCCTTCCTAGTTTCAATTAGGTTCTTCCAGTCTTGTACACTTTTTTCCACTGGTTCAAGCAAGATTATCCAGCAGAGTCTGTAAATTACATGTTCTTAAAATTACTCATTCAAATGTGATTGATTAGGTTGCCAAAACTGGATCCATCTTCTGACAGGTGGGGAGAAGGAAAGAAAAAAGGACTGAAAACAAAAAGGAAAAAAGATGGAGAAGAAAGCTGTCCAGGACTTTTTGCACAAACGTTTTATCTGAGGTGGAGACAAGGATAACCTCCTATCTTTACACTGTACTGATAAACTGGTGAAAGCAAAAAATTCAGTAGGTTTAAAGGAAGTGCATTCCTTTTGAACAAAAACAAAAGCAAAAGGTGATTTTTTTCCAAATCAAATCTCTCCTATTGTGGAGAATGATTCCAGAATTTTTAAAATTGACCTTAATAACTTTTACTTCCTGAACAAATTCTTGTGACAAGGAAAAAATATATTTTCTTCTTTGTCCCTTTCCCTACCATTTCTTCTCTGCTTGTCTGTATCCTGGTGGAGGGAGATAGGAGAGGCACAGTGCAAATATCTGAGTAGCGCAGAAGGACTAGGCTGGAGGAGATGGTACTCTGGAGATGGAGGGATCTCCTTCCCAGCTTGCTCGTGTCCAACACGGTGGTCATACAACAGAGCTGGAACTATGGCATCCATCAGATGCTCAGCTGGTGATGCCCTTTCCCTGGGATCCTGAAAAGTAAAACCACATTGAAAGACAAAATATTATCCTCTCTGGTTCAACTTCTAACTATTTCTCATTCTTTTTGGACCCTTCCCTATTTGTTCACTTTATGTTTTACAACCAGTTCTTAGAAACAGTCCCAAAATAGCTTATCAAATTCACGTGTCACATGCAAGAGACTAATTTATGGAGAATACTGTCTTCAGAGAATTTGGTGGAAGGTGGACCCCTTGCAGATTTTTCTTTTTTAAATGAAACAGACAATATGAACTGTGAAAAATGGAGTACCTTTCCAATCCATTCTTCTATTCACGAGCACAGATCTTTCTTTAAAAATAAAAGTCCTGGACCACAAAAAGGATAATTCTGCCCAAAAATAGCCCCCATCTGTCCCCCAAATGTACAAATACATTTATTTGTATATGTAATATACATATTACACATACATATATATGCAATTTGCTATTTCTTCTCAGACAGGACAATATTTTACTTACATATTTAACGGGTCTGTTTAAGTAACACTAAACAAAGTAATTACAGGATTTGTGGGATTGTTACACTAATGTGAGCTATACCTGATTTTGGCTTTAAGAAGGGACAGTGTATTATACTTCTCAACAAGAAATGAGAAGAAACCACAAATGAAGAGTAATCTACCTAGCAGCACTGAATTTCCTCCTAATCTTTATTACCTAGCGATATATTTACACCTTGAAACACATATATTAGTCAGAGTTTGAATAATATGTGGGAAATAAGTTCTGAGAAAAGTAAGACACTTTCTGGTAGATATTTTAAATTTTACATAGGTCAAGAAACTTTTCATTGCTCTGGGTTTTGCTTTACTTTTTATTATCCTTTGGTAAACTCCGTTCTCTGTTGTGTCAGCTATGCTCTGAAAGCAGCAGCCTATAAGCCAACATATCTATTACCATGGAGCTCCGTCAGAAGCTGTGATCAAGGCAGTGGAGCACCCTGGGAGCAGAGCAGAGCTGCTCTACAGACCCACAGCAGTGTGCTTATGCTTCACGTGGATGTGCCTCAGGCAGGCTGGAGCTCCATCCCATGGGAGACTGGCACACGAGACTGCTCAGCAGTTCCATCTGTCCTACCTGTCTGAAACTGCTGAATCACCAAAGTAACATCAGTGAGATTTGCAGGAATAAATTTCATCTTATAACATAATGGGGACACCATCAGTGGACCTGTTTCTGTTTTGATCAATACAGATGCTTTTTGGATATTTCTCTGTGTCATCCTCTCAGATGACAGAATATGTACGCCATTTTTAGATTATATACATAAAGCATGTTAGTTAGCATATGACAGGCAAAACAAAAATGTTAAGAACCGCGAAAACTTGGGATAAACTTGAATATGTATGACCAGTAAAATGTGGAAATCTGCTATGTAAGATAATAGAAGTACTTATTTCCTTTTTTAAAGTCTTAAGAAAATAAATTAAGAAGGTGGGGAAAGGGATTGAATTACTAGCCTATTGACCAGAAAGCCATCAAAAGGTTTTGTAGTTGTTGGTAGGCAGACTAGTCCCATAACTTTGGGACGAAGCCACATATTGAACACCCTGTGTTTCCCAACATTAAACCATGAGGATTTCTATGGTAGCTGCTTCTAAGAAAATGCACAAAGGTTAATTCTGGTCTAATATTACAACTAACAGGCCAGTTGTTCAGTCAAGAATTCATGTTTCTGCATAGCTTGGCTTGGAAAAGTCTTTAATTTTGTAGGTTAAAAACAGCCTTATTCTGTTCATTGTGCCTTACACTGAACCTCTCCTACTGATACAGATAACCAGGAACATCTAGAGAATTCAATCTCTTTAGTTATTTAGATATTTTATGGGGCTTTAAGTGTAATGTGTTACTGCAAATAGTTATTCTTGACTTGTCAGTGGAAACAGATATCTCTATATGTCTCTCTTGACTCCTTCCAGCATTCCCTCCCACAGTACTGGACAAAAGTGTTCTCTCAGCCATTGCATATATGAGTCAAGGCATATCCAGGTTTTCATACAGAGAACACAGAACTAGTTGTTTGGAAGCAGAACTAGTTGGTTTTGTCTAGAAGAGAAATATGCTCTAGAGTACAACGATACATTGCACCCTTTTGCATGTGTATTCTTGGGAAATCAGTTGTGTTACTGTGATATGGCAATATGTTACATAAAGGGATATATCTTATGAATTCTAGCAGGAATTGGATCCAGAATGTCTCCTGGCAATGGAGCAGAGCATTGATAGTGGATTCCTCATTCCAGGAGGTACTGACTATATTTATCCTGTGGAAGAGATTAATGGAATGTTTAAACAGAGATTTTGCAACCTTCATCCCTGTTGGTAGATGCTTTTGTCTTTCTGTCTTAGCTTGAAGCATCATGTGTCTTTCAATGGAGCTACTTGACAGTTGACATTTTCTGCTTTTACTTCTACTCCAGCTGCTAATTGCATATTTACAATCCTTCAATCAAGAGGAAAAGAGAAACAGATTAGAAAAATTTTCAGTCTGTCAAGCAAACCATACATATAATGAAACATCCACTCATTAAACATGGAGAACTTTTATGGCTTTAATAATAAGTGTTATAAAGGGCACAAAGGTATTATTAATTCTGAAGGAATGCAGGGCTGGAAAAACAATAAGTCATTTTGACAGTTGCTATGAAGACTATTACCAAATGTTATGTTTACTTGAATAGGTTCAATTTATAAAACAAGACCCATAAAAAATCTACAGCCTAATCAATTGAGATGCCCTGTTAGAAATAACAGCTAATGGAGTTAGGTTCTGATATATTGATTAAAGACTGAATTGTGATGCTGGATTTTATAAAATTAAGATAATTGGTAACGTGTGTGGCTTCTGTACATTAAATTAAACACTGTGGCAATTAATTGAATAGCTATATTAAAATGTAACACTGTAAGTGTTTTTTCCTAAGTTAAGGAAGTGATTTTTTCTGAGTGTGTGATTATCTTTCTAAAAGGAATCCACAAATGTGTGTTTATTATGCAAATATAGCAAGATACAGGAGCTTTTGTTCCTGTGCTGTAATCACCAATTAATTCCTCCGTATATCTCTCATGAAATTAAATTTGGGGGACATAAGAAATTCTCCTTTTTTTTTCTGAGTATGCTGGTTGCAATCCCGAACATAATCAAGCAAGCTGACAGTATGTATGTATGATTATATATGATACCACTCTGCAGGAGACACTTCTAATATTGTATCTCCACTCCTCCATTCATTATTGGCAAACATGTGCCTGGAACTCACTGCAATGTTACAACTGGCATTTTGAAATACTGCAATTTCTTTTTCTTCTGGCCAGGACTTGTATTCCCCATAGGATTTATGTACTGCATTGTATTATTCAGTATATGTTCATGACTTCCACTACTATTAGGAAAAGCTATGTGTGTATATTCAGAGTAGAATATATCTCGTAGCGGATTTCAGAAAATATAACACACAGTTACTTAGAAACATGAGGTTAACAAAATAAGAACTGAAAGACAAGGAAGAGAAAAACAAACAATTTAAAAACCATTCACCTAGTATGTTTGATCCTGTACCCACTCTTTCCATAGTAAATCATTAGCTACTTTTTAAAAGTCAATACAAGCTGGCATAAAGCTGGTAGCAAGTCAAACTTGAGCCTACCCTGCTTAAAAACCTGAAATATGTTATTCATTTTAAAGCAGCAATTGCCCTCAAACTTGAAAACTGATGGACACATTCAAACCACTCACTAGGTCACAAAATACTCATTAGAAGACCTCAACTGGTTGTGGCAATAATAGCACCACAACAGATTGTGGCAGAGCTAAAAAGGCTAACTGGTGCTTAGGCCACTATAGTGGGGCTCATAAGCTCTGATTCCAGTTGTGCCAAAATACTATCAGCAAGTCACTTTCCCTCTCAGAGGCTCCCTCTCCATGACCTTAAAGTGAGGATACTGATAAAGCTAACAGCTTAGAGATCTACAGTCAAAGAGCAGAAGGATTTGTATCAATACAGTTTATCAGTTCCATCAGTTGGATAAGGATGTAACCAGTGGAGCTGAGCCAGCTCACAGAGAAGTACAAGTTTCTAGTGAGGCCAAATCTCTCTGTAGATCACAAGGCATTCACAATCACCTCTTCAACTGTTTCTGTCTCATCAAAGGATGTTTTTCTCTTTATAAGGAGTAAAATAAAATCTGATTTACTAGAGGTACCTGCTCCCTCACCCTTGTTAAGCAGAAGAGGGGTTAAGAGAGTATGTTCACCTGATCCTCTGTAGGCAGCTGCAAGCTATCTTTGGATCTGTACGGAGCAGCCGTGGTCTGGGCACTTCCAAAGGCAAATCTGAGAAACAGTGACTAATGCTTCTTTCAACTGGATCAAAGAAAACTTTGTCAGGGCCATTTCAGGTCTAGCTAACATTAAGTCAGGGCAGAGGACCATGTGAACATCCTCAGAGCAGGGAGTGCTGGTCTGTGTTGGTCTGCTGAGAGAAGAAAGCCTGGGCTTGGTCTGGGAGGTCTCTTGAACCAAAATCTCAAATCTGGAAAGCTTTTGGTTTTCCAGATGCTTCCAGTAGATTGATGAATAAAGATGAAGAAAAATAAAGGAAATAAAAGGCTACAAAATGAAATCTAAAAGAAGTCTCTAACTTTGTACCCAGCGCCTGTCAGAAAAGGTCGTCTGTTTTACAAGGCAGGAAATGCAAAACAAGAGCATCTGTAACTATTTGTAAATAGTGTCAAATTTATAGAGCTGATTTGACATGAGGAAAAAATATCCCTGGAAAAGACTTGCAAAACATGCAAAGTAGTTTATTTTGACATTTTAAAAACTTTAAAAATGCTATTCTGCTTAAAAATTTATCTATATTTACATTTAGACCTATTTTGCAAGTAAACGAAGGACATCAAAGTGAAATAAAGCATTTCATTTGGGTTCAAACAAAATGTTTATTTGGATCCAAAATATTGTCTTCATTTCAGCCAGCGAGCTGAAAAAATATACAGCTATTTTTATAGCTTTTACTGTAACACCATTTTTTAATTTTATTTTTCCCTATTTCTCATATTTTCTATGAAGAACACTCATAATTTTTCCACTAGTGAAATGTAAAGCATTTGATTTTTTCATAAGGTGCCATCCTCTCATTAAAATGTTGACTTCAGTGATTGGTAGTCATCAGTATTGTAAAGATTGCTTTTGCTTAAAAATCCCATTTGCTTTTCACTATTCTCCTTTCTCTTCTGTTTTCTAAAATTATATTTCTTTAAATCATACTTTCTTCCCTTCAATTACATTTTTACTTTTATATTTAAGGTTGAAATGTCTGAAAGTTAGCAACAGCAATGAAACTTTTCATTAACTCAGTTTGGGGGAAATTTTCAAATTGCTCATTGAATCACTTCAAAATTTAAAAAACTATTAAAACCAAAAAGAAAAAGCCTGAAGTTCATAAAAGTTTTTTGAGATTCTTTTCCTTGTTTTAGCCCTAGTTATCTTTTTCTCCTATTTCCTTTTTGTAACACTGTTTTTTCTTCCTTCTCTTTCCTTGTAGGTCTGAATCAGAAAGGTCTATCTGCAATTTAGATTTATTGGAATAGAGGTAAAAAAGAATAGGACCAACTTTTCACTGTCAGATTTGTACAAAGGAGTCACTGCAAGTGAAAGCCAAGTTCTTTCCCATTTATCTCTTACTCTTCTTTATATCTACTCACTTTCTCTGTTTCAGCCCTTTCCATTCCTCTTCCATGCCTTTCTTTATACTTTTTTCCTCCCCTCTATCCCTACTTTTAGGTTTTTTACCAATCCCTCACACGTCCCTGACTATTATCCAGGGACCTATTCAGCCACAGAAGTCTTGAATGTTAAGCATGAGAAAGTGAAAGAGACTGTTGCAATGAGCATGATGATAGATGATTTCAGTAGGATTTTTTGTGTTTTTTACTGAAATCTTTTCATATTTTCAGCCAAAAACGTTCCTATCATTTCAATATGTTAAGAAATAACCCCTAAAGGGTTGGTGTTGGTAGTATATATTACTATTGTTACAGAAGCCAGCCAGAGGGAGGAAATGACCTTTAAAATGAGAAGAAAATTCTCATTCCTTCCTGACTCTTCCCTGCTTTCCGTTTGCTCTGCATTTTCTCATTTTCTTCTTATTTTTACATCCTTCACTTCTCTCCTGCCAGTTCCCCCACACTTTTTATTTTCATTTTTTGATGGTTAATGACTATAAGGCTTATAAGACACTTGAAATCCACCTTTATTAACCTAATTTGAATGCAGAGCATAAGTCCAAAGATGAAATAGCCTATATGTATCTAAACTCCACAACGCCATGGAAGAAATTGAAACAAGAGAAAGCGTGTGGGGAACACAGCAGCACATTTACCCTCTAGGCTGCAGTTTCACATTTGGTATAGTTCCTACCCACATCCATCACCACATCCACACACTGATCTCAGCATTTCAGGGTGCTGCTGTATGACACCACTTTATCTTTGGAGTCAGGCTAAAGGATTTTCTTGGTGTTATAATGGCTCACATGAAGAGAAAGCGGCTGTGGATTATTGCTGCCTCCTAAAAGGCCCTTTTTGTCCCCTTTACTGGAGGCAAAAGCAGAACCACTGCATGCCTGCTCCTCTAGGACAAAGCTGGTCTGGACATGACTGGAGCAGAGAGAAGGATGCTCTGCTCTGCCTTGTCTGTACGTGAGACAGAGAGGAGCATCACCCAAAGGTTTGTGAGGGAGTCTCTCTCAAACTAGACCAGCACATGGAACCACATAATTTCCATTTCCATGCCAAGTTCATACTTTGGGAAGAACCATATGTACATATAAATGTCCTGTGCACTGCAGCAGCAAAAAATGTAGACAGGAGATACAGTATAACAGTATCTGTGTTGAAAACCAAATCAAGAAGTGCTGAAGAATCTCTTATAAATACACTTCTTTGAGAACAGAATCTGCAGAATGGATTCTTTGAAAAAAGATTCAAACATATGCTCACTCCTCTGCTAAGTGCCCTAAGAAACAAAGCTTCAGATGTCAGCAGGAAGTTAATATATAGAGTTGGGAAACCTTAGAGGAAGGTTGTAGAACAAATTCCTTAAGGACTTTGACCTTACATGAGCTTGTATAATGTTATAGGAGAAAAATGAAAAAAAAAAATCAAGGTAAAAACATTGAAATAACTAATAGCAGTCCAAAAGCAAAGGGGGGAAAAAATCAAAATTCTGGATTAATTTGATGTTTTTATTCAAAATACGTTTCAAGAAAGGAAATCTTTGCTTTATCTATAGATCTTCTCACATGAACACAACAGAAGACTGAGAGGGGATTATTTGCCTTTTTTAGATTTTTTTTAATGATCCAGAGAAATAGCTGTCTTTATCATTCACAGTTTCTGGTCCAAAAAAGTTTTACTCATTGCATCAAGTGCTGCATGGTTATATTGCAGTGACCATGACCAAGAAACTAAGAACAAAATGTATCATTTGAAAAGTTTGTTTTCTGGGCTTCATTATTAGTTTTAAGTGTTGGTACTTCCCTGCCCATGAGAATCTGGGGACTTTTTCATAGCTGTTGCTCAAACTGATCTTATGAATTGACAAAATCATATCTTTGCAATCTTGAAACCACCCTTCTTAAAATTGAAGCCTGGATTTTTGGGATGTGATTCTTTCATGGGCCCACTTTTGCACCTCACATAGGCTGACATATCACAGACATTGGCTCAGCCCTGATTTAGCCTGAAATGACCACAGATGGGGTCTGAAGAATATCCCTTTCCTTGCAGTTTTAAATAGTTAGATGCAAATGCTCTTCATCTACTCTGAACCCCTTGCAGTCATATCAGAGTCAGGTATGGATTTTGCTTGTTTGTTTTCAAAAATTTACCAAGTCAGACTGTTCTTTTCCTTGAAATATATTTGTCCTGTACATGAAAGAAAAAGAAGAGAGGAGGAGCTGGCTGGCATATTTTGAACTACTATATATTGCAGAACAGGCTTCCAGTTGTCAGCGTCTGCACCCTGTAGAAGTATGGTTTCAATTTTACTTTTGAAATCTGAGTCGAGCAGTGTTGCCAACACATATTTTTCCCTGTCAAAACATTTCACTTATTCCTGAGTCTGTAGACAGCTTTTAGGTTACATCTTTTCCCCAATCTTATTGAAACAGGATCTTCATTTCTTTTGAAATCATTTTTCATTAGTGCCGGAGCAAAAAGTAGATACTAGAGCTGATAAGTGGCAGCACCTGGCTTAAAGATGTTCCATCAGCTCTTAGTTTCTGTGTGATCACTTCTGATAATTGGAGGATGAAAACCAAAGCAGCAGTCACACTCAAATCATGATAGGTGAAGACATTATCTTTCTTCTTTCTGTACACCCTTAGTGCTGCCTGTGTTCCCTCTTGTTCTATGGAGCTGATAGAAAATGCAAAATGTAGACTTAAGGTTTCACATGGTGCTTCAGCAAAAGGTTTTTTTTGACTAATTTGGTCATGAGGAGGACTAGCTCAGTCTTCAGTTAGACAAATTAGATGAAAAAGCATATGATTTTTGGGGTTTGTGAACAACCTATAAATTTATTCATGTTTGTAGTTGTCTTAATTATTTTCAAAAACATGCACACATTTCAGTCTAGAGGATTTGTGCAAATAATTGTTTCAGCTGTTTGCTGTTCACTAGCTATTGTTCATGGCATGTAGCAAAGTCATATGAACTACTACATTGTGTGATTCCTGCTTCCTATCTGGATGTCTGGCAAGACAATGAATAGTAATTAAACAGAATAATAACTAAACCATGAATAATAATTAATCATTTCACCCCTCCCCCCCCCCCACTCGGGGGCCGCCCCCTCTCCCCTCCCCCTCCCTCCATCTCCATCCGGGGGCTCCTCCCCCCATTTTGGGGTCCCCCTCGTCGGGGTCCCCCCGGCGCTGCCGGATGGGGGGGGGCCGCTGAGGGGCCGATGGGGGGCCGGGGGGGCCCCGGGGCGCTGGGGGTGCTGGCGCTGGGGGCGCTGGGGGTGCTGGGGGTGCTGGGGGTGCTGGTGCCCCCCGCCCGCCCCGCCCGCGTCTCCTCCAGCCTCTCGACCACCCACCACGTGCACCATTTCCACGGGCGGCACGGCACGGCGCCCATCGCCATCAACCGCGCGCCCTTCCTCACCCGCGGCCACCACGGTGAGCCTTCATCATCATCATCCTCAGCTTCATCAGCTTCATCGGCATCATCATCATCATCCCCATCCTCATCATCCTCCCCATCACCATCAACCGCACGCCCTTCCTCACCCGCAGCCACCACGGTGAGCCTTCATCGCCGTCATCATCCTCACCTTCATCATCATCATCATCATCATCATCATCCCCTTCCATATCATCCCCATCCCCATCCTCCCCATCGCCATCAACCGCACGCCCTTCCTCACCCGCGGCCACCACGGTGAGCCTTCATCATCATCATCATCACCTTCATCGGCATCATCATCATCATCATCATCATCATCATCATCATCCCCTTCCACATCATCCCCATCCTCATCCTCATCATCCTCCCCATCGCCATCAACCGCCCGCCCTTCCTCACCTGCGGGCACCACGGTGAGCCTTCATCACCATCATCATCCTCAGCTTCATCAGCATCATCAGCATCATCCTCACCTTCATCATCATCCTCAGCTTCATCATCATCATCCCCATCCCCATCATCCTCCCCATTGCCATCATTCTCGCGCCCTTCCTCACCCACGGCCACCAAGGTGAGCCTTCATCACCGTCATCATCCTCAGCTTCATCATCATCATCCCCATCCTCATCCTCATCCCCTTCATCATCATCATCATCCTCACCTTCATCATCCTCATCCTCCCCATCGCCATCAACCGTGCGCCTTTCCTCACCCGCGGGCACCACGGTAAGCCTTCATCATCATCATCATCATCATCATCATCATCATCATCATCATCATCATCATCATCATCATCATCATCCCTGTCCCCATCCCCATCATCCTCCCCATTGCCATCATCCTCGTGCCCTTCCTCACCCGCGGGCACCACGGTGAGCCTTCATTGTCCTCATCTTCCTCATCCTCTTCATCCTCTCCATCACCATTACCTGCGGGCCCTTCCTCACCCACAGGCACCATGGTGGGCCTTCATCGTAATCCTCGTCATCCTCATCATCATCCTCACCTTCCTTATTCTCATCCTCACCTTCCTCATCCTCATTCTCACTCTCCTCATCCTCACCCTCCTCATCATCATCCTCACCTTCCTTATTCTCATCCTCACCCTCCTCATCCTCACCTTCCTCATCATACCTTCCATCCTCCCCATTGCCATCAACCACGTGCGCCATGGTGAGCCTTCATCATCACCCTCATCATCCTCACCCTCACCTTCCTCTCATCCTCCTCATCCTCGCCGTTGCCATCAGCTGCCCTTCCTCAGCCATGGGCACCACGAGGAGCCTTCATCACCCTCAACATCATCACCTTCATCCTCCCCATGGCCGTCCGCCGGCCCTTCCTCACCCGCAGCCACCTCCGTGAGCCTTCATCACCCTGGCCTTCCTCATCCTCCTCATCAACCTTCCCCCTCCTCGTCCTCACAGGGACCCCAAAACCGTCATCATCATCATCCTCAGGCTCCCACAGCTTCCTCTTCACGATGACAGGGACACAGATGGCCTTCCTCCCCCTCTTCCTCCTCCTTCTCCATCACCTCCTCCTCTTCCTCCTCCTCCTCCTTTTTCTGAGGAGTCCCAGACCAGCCTTCCTCCTCTTCAGCCTCCTCTTCCTCCTCCTCCTCACTGCCTTAGGAACCTGGGACAGCCTTCATCTTCCCCCTCTTCCTCCTCCTCCTCCTGCTCACAGGCACCCAACCCCTCCCCTCCTCCTCCTCCTCCCAGGAACTCCAGCTGGCCTTCCTCCTCCTCTTCCTCCTCTTCCTCCTTCTCCTCCTCCTCCCCACCTGCTCGCGGGTTCTTCAGCCTGGCCTTCCTCCCCCTCCCCTCCTCCTCCTCCTCCCTGCCTTGGGAACCTGGAACAGCCTTCCTCCCCCTCTTCCTCTTCCCCCCCCTCCTCCTCCTCCTCCGGGCGGGTTTTGGGGGGCTCTGTGGGGTCTGAGCCCCCCCCGTGTGTCGGTGCCGTGTCCTTGCACACGCGTGTGCCAGCCTGGGGGGGCGGGGGGTGTCACCAGTGTGCACACGCAGCTGGTTTTGGGGTGGGTTTGGGGTTTTTTGGTTGTTTTGGGGTTTTTTTTTGGCTGGTTTGGGGTGTTTTGGTGTGTTTTGAATCTGTTTTGCGTGTGTTTTGGGGTTTTTTTGGCTGTTTTAGGGTATTTTGGGGTGTTTTAGGTGTGTTTTGGGGTGCTATAGGTGTGTTTTGGGGTGCTATAGGTGTGGTTTGGGTGTGTTTTGGGGTTTTTTTGGCAGTTTTGGGGGTTTTTTGGTTGTTTTGGGTTTTTTTAGCTGTTTTGGGGTGTTTTGCATGTGTTTTGGGGTGTTTTAGGTGTGTTTTGGGGTGTTTTGTTTGTGTTTTGGGGTTTTTTGGCTGGTTTGGGGTATTTTTGGCTTTTTGGGGGGTTTTTTGGCTGTTTT
>VZUI01037489.1:0-21122 GCA_013401135.1 Cettia cetti | reverse complement strand
CCCTCTGGCACTGGGAGCCATTCCCTGTGTCCTGTCCCTCCATCCCTTGTCCCCAGTCCCTCTCCAGCTCTCCTGGAGCCCCTTTAGGCCCTGCCAGGGGCTCTGAGCTCTCCCTGGAGCCTTCTCCACTCCAGGTGAGCACCCCTAGGAGCAGTGGCCTTTGATCTCTGGGTTTGGTTTGTTGAGCCCCATCACCAGGTCGGCCCTCCCCACCTACTTCCCCTGAATGTGGATTCAGGATATGTCCCAGCTTGTCACAAGCAGCCAATTTTCCCTATTTTTAGGCTCCCATTTGCCTGTGCAGCTTTCCCTTTGCATTAGCAGGGAGAAGCAACAGCCCTGCCAGGTTGGTGGTAATTGCTGAGCGATCACCCGGATTTGGAATGATTTATGAATGATTATTTTCCCTACTATTTTGATGATTAATTCTCTGTGTAATTCTTTCTAACCACCAAAATTCCGCCTGTTCCTGCATCTGCAGCTGCTATAAACCTCATCCATCTCCCTGGCAGCCAGGCCAGGCTATTAAATATAGATCCCTGCTCCATTTAATATTCATAGCGATTAAAAGTGATGAAAGCAGCTGTGTCTGCCAGAGCCAGGGTGGAAATTGCTCTGCTTCAGGAGTGATGGGTGAGCAGCGTATCCCTGAGATCTGGATAATTCCACCCAGGAAGGGCTGGTGGTTCTGAATCATACCCTTGCTTGGTGTTGAGATGAACGGAGAATCTGGAAAGGAGGTGGAATTGATTTCTGTGGATTTACTGGGAGGAGAAAGAGCTTGGAGTTTCGGCTGGGATGGCTGCAGGATTTGCTGCTGGCTGATCCTCCTGGACATCCTCCACTCTGTCTGTGGGTGGAGAAAAGGCTTTTCCCAGTCAGTGGGATACTTCTCATACTTTTAGATCCAAAACTCGCAGACAAGTGTGGGAACAGGCAGGAGAAAGTGCACAAGAGGTGGGAATGGAGGCACAACCCGTGCTGTGCTGGTGCTTGGACCATCTGGGCACCTGAAGGCAGCTTCTTCCAGGGATTGGGAACAGCTTCCAAACTCAGCTTCTCCTGGCAGATGTGCAGGTCCTGCTGCTGATAGGGAAATCAGCTGCTGAGATGCCCCATTATCACTGCTGTGGTCTCTGGTGGCTGTGGGGTAACCCAGGAATGCTGTTTGAGTTAAAGTCATCAGCATTCCTTCTATCCCATCAGAGCTATCCCTGTGGAGAGCACTCAGGGATCTCTGCTCTTGCTTGACTTCACTCCTGCCCTATTGATCCTGCACTTCCAACCCCCCCACTGCTCATTCCAGCTGCCTCCAGGAGAAAGCTGCATTTGATTTCCAGCACAGGGCTAGTCCTGCCTTTGGGAGGCTCCGATGGAGTGGCAGGAAAGCAGCTCAGGCTTGCAGGAGGGCTGGGGAGAGATTCAAGGTGATGTAGGAAGGATGAGGATTGTTGCTGAAAGGGAGGAAACTTGGGAAGGGAAAGTTTTCCACTCACA
Organism: Cettia cetti; assembly: GCA_013401135.1. Lineage (NCBI taxonomy): Eukaryota > Metazoa > Chordata > Aves > Passeriformes > Sylviidae > Cettia > Cettia cetti. The sequence continues at coordinate 19,625 of VZUI01037489.1, read as the reverse complement.
GGGAGAAGGAAGGTAAGGGATGTAGGGTGAGGAGAGCTGTGCTTGGCTTGGAGAGGAAGATAAGCAGGGATGAACTGGCTGCCCTAGCCATGGTGTGGGGCTGAGGAGCAGTGGTGCTTTGGGCTGGAGACATCACAGCCAGACTCTGGATGTAGTTTGGGAATTTTGGAATAAAAGGTCTAATGCTGAACCCTTCAATCCCTTCTCCTCCTCTTGCTTTATCCCCGAAAAGGCTTTTCCCAGCACTGCTCATCCATGGGCAGCACTGGAACAGCCCAGCTGTGAGCAGCAGCTCCCTGGGGTTGCTCCCTGGTGGTTTTGGGGTGGGAGCTCCATGTGGCAGTGCCTCCGATGGGATCCCTGTCCCTGGGATCCCCATGGACTGCACTGCAAAGCCCCAGGGTGTCCCCAGAGCATGGGGACACTCTGGAGTTGTGCCTCCAGCCAGCAGCTTTCCCACCAGCTCTGGAGAAATTGCAGGCAATGGCAAACATTTAGCTGAGGGAAGATTTCAAGATGGAAAAAGGGGGTGGAAAGGGAGCTCAGCCTTGGTGGCTCTGCCTTGGGATGCTGCTCCAGGCACTGAGGTTTGTGTTCTCTGGGCTGAGAAACAAGCCTGAGGAGGCTTATGGCCGATGGCTGCCGATCCATTTTCCATAGATTAAATTGCATCACAGCTCCAAAAATAATCTCCCCAGCTTACGGTGAGGCTGCCTGTTCCTATAGCAACACTCTGCCTGTGCCCTACAAACCAAACCCAGCCCGGGCCGCAGAGCTGGTCCTGAGAACAAACAAAGCATGAGGGGCTCGGCTTGGGGAGCGCTTGGATGTGGGGATGGAGGTGTAAAATACGAGCCTGGAGTGTTCCTGGAGAGGGGATTTGTGAGAAGCTGCTGTGGTTTGTGTCTCTGGGATTTGAGCCTGTGCTTGCAGAGTTCCTGAGTGCATCGTGAGGAGAGCGGGAAGCAGCAGCTGCATTTGTGGAGCCTTCCCGGAGCAAGGGGGGGAAGGAGGAGGAGGAGGTGGGTGTTATGTGGGTTACTGCAGTGCCTGGGGCCAGCCCTGCTGTGCCACACTTGTGTTGTGGCACGGGGGAGAGGGATGGGGCGGGAGTTGGGTGGTGATGGCCGCTCCCACTCTGCTCAGCTGAAATCCTCTGCTCCAGCCCAGGGTCCCGGAGCTGTTGGCACCAAGCCCTGCACAAGACCAGGGCAAAGCTTGGCTGCAGGATGGAGAGGGGGTGAATTCAAATTATGGATAGTCTCTGTGCCACTGGCAAGCGCAGGGAAATCTCCTGAGTGCACTGGGAATGCAGGAATCAATCCTTAGGAGGATGCTGTGGAGGCTGGGCTGCCTCATCCAGAGCACAGAAGCCAGAGGAACCTGGCAATTTGTTGTCAGATTTTTCCTGCCAGCCTTTCATGTTTGTTTTCTTGAGGAGCTTTTGTTTCCTGGGGAAGGGCGACAGGAACTCCTGCTGAATGTCTGCCTTTCATTCCGAGCACGAGGAGCAGCAGGGTGAGCCGGGGTGAAGCTCCTGTGCTGAGGATGTGCTGCTTCCCGAGGGGATCCAGGGCCACCTGCATCCAGCAAGGGACTGGGAGCCCCCCTGCCACCCCCTGAGGGTTTGCTGCTCCAGGGAGGATCTTTATTCCATGGAGAGCAGATGGCAGAGGGAGCACCAGGAGGGATGAGGGTCGGGTGGGAGCACTGCTGTTGTCCTGCATGGAAGGAGGGGATCCCTCACTGAGCCCTTCCCTCTGCAGGGACAGGGTGTGCTGGGGGCTGGCAACCATGGATTAAAGCACTCTTTGTGTCCTTGGAGGATCTCCCTGTGTGGAAGAGCAGGGAGGCCTCCCTGGCTCCTGCAGAGCCTCCTCCAGGCTTTCTGCTGGTCCCAGACATGGTCCTGGTCCACTTTGGCCCTGCCCAGCTGGGAGATGTTGGTCTGAGTTTAATGGGATTCAGGAACTACTGGGAGCTGAGGATCCAAAAGGACCAAACTGGGAGAAAGGATGAGGGCAGCATCCACAGACAAAGAGCACAGAGCATTGGAATAGAATCCCAGAATCATTAAGGTTGAAAAGTTCTCTGAGATCATTGAGATCATTCCCCAGCCCTGCCAAGGCCATCACTGCCCCATGTCCCCAGGTGCCACATCCACATGGCTGTTAAACCCCTCCAGGGATGGGGACTTCAGCCCTGCCCTGGGCAGCTGTGCCACCCTGACCACCCTTTCCAGGGGGAAATGTTCCCAGATTCCACCCTGAGCCTGCCCTGGCCCAGCCTGAGGCCGTTCCCTCTCCTCCTGTCCCTGTTCCCTGGGAGCAGAGCCCGACCTCCCTGGCTGTCCCCTCCTGGCAGGGAGTTGTGCAGAGCCACAAGGGACCCCCTGAGCCTCCTTTTCTCCAGGCTGAGCCCCTGTTCTGGTTTCTGCTCATTGCCTGCATGTTTGGAATTCCCTTCAAAGCCATCACTGAAACTCCTTTCTGGGCTGTACTGGAAAATGTTTCAGTTGGATTCTGATGGGTGTCTCTCACCATCACCCTGTGAGACTTGTGTTTCCCCTCTCCCCCTCTCCCCTCTCCTAAATCCTCCCAAGTATTTAGGAATCTGTGTTTTTGCAACTTCCAGGAGGTTCTGTGACCCTGAGTGGGTGCAGTTAGGAACCCCCCCCCCATTCAGGTTGAAGTCCCAGTGCTGTGATCTCGCTGGGCCTGCTGCACTTTGCCTTCTGCAAATCCCCTGTCATCCAGTCGTGAATGAGGAGCCCTGGACAAACTCTCTCTGGGTATTTCCTGAGCTTCAGGGTGTTTTCCCAGCCTTAGCAAAGACAAATCTTTTTTTTCCCTGTCTGAGCTGATACAAAAGCTGGAATAAGGGCAGGATCCTCAAAGCTGTGGTGTTTGGCTGGGCTCCAAGCAAAGACCTCCAGGCAGAGGCTTGCTTCTCTTCCACCTTTCTGGATGAGTGAATCCTTCCTCCTCAGCAACAGAATAAATATTACTGCAGCTCTCTGTTCCGGCCTTTCATGGTAATCCTCAGCTGGAGCTACAGGAATTGGTGTCATGTGCAAAGGTTGGTCAAAGGTTGGACCTGACAGTCTTGGAGGTCTTTTCAGCCTACAAGATCCTGTGATTCAAAGCAGCTTCCCTGAGAGCAGTCCTGCTGGGGGAATGAGGGGATGGCAGAGCCCAGAGCCCCTGTGCTGTGTCACAGCATTCCCGTGGCAGTTTGTCCTGCTGGAACCAACAGCAGCAGGAGAGCTGGTGGGGATGGCCTGGTGGGAGCAGGACTTCTCCACTGGGGTCTGGGGCTGCTCCTCCAAAGCTGCTGCAGATCTGAGTGGCTGCTGCTTGCTGCAGGAAACAGAAGGATTCATGTTCCTGTGGGTCAGCTTTCCTGGGAGCTCCCAGGAGAAAGGTGGAAGTGCCTTCAGAGCCAGTGTCAGAGCTCTGGGAATGGCAGTGAGGAAGTTTGGGTGCTCTCTGTGATTATTCCTGCTTTCAGCTACTCTGATTTATTTGACTGAAGCTGTGACATTGGATTTCCTTCTTCCCATGCTTTGATTTAATTGCAACAAATTATGTTGCTTGAGAGATTCGTTTTATATATATATATATATATATATAATATTAATTGGTTCATGCTCTAGTGGAGGATGTCCCTGCCCACGTCAAGAAGATGGAAGGAAGCTTTAAGGTCCCAACCCAAACCATTCCATGATTCTATGATTGCAGTTGCCCAGGCAGGAGGAGGAAGGTGGTATCCTGCTGTCCACCCTGCCAGCATTCCAGCATCCCACAGCAGCAGCTCTGGGATAGCAGGAGCTGGTGAGGGATGCTCACTCAGCTCAGCCAGCTCAGCTGGAATGAGCAGCATCACTGGGCTGACCCAGGTTCCTTCTCCCTTTTCCTGGGCTTTGAGGCGTTTATATAATTCTGCACAGCGATAAAAAATTGGGCCATGCTGTGTTCCTGCCTCAAGCTGAGCACTCGGGCAGGGATTGTTCCCACAGCCTCAGTCAATGGGCAGGAAATAATGTCCTGGCAGAGTGCAGAGCCCGTCCCTCTCCATGCTCTGCCATCCCTGTGCTGGCACTGCCCAGGCTCCCCAGGAAATGGGCCCGAGGCTGCCAGAGCTCCAGGAGCCTTTGGCACTGCCAGGAATGCTCAGGGTGGGATTGTTGGGGGGTCTGGGTGATCCTTGTGGGTCCTTCCCACTCAGGGAATTCTGTGATTCTGTGAAAAATCCCCGGGCTGTGTTCTGGGATTGCACCTGGGCAAGGCTTTGGAAATCCCAGAGCACTGTTAGCCCACGAGAGCCAGGACTTTGGGGCAGCATTTCTTGTAAGGCAGGATGGGAGGGACAATTAAAGGGAGGGATTTGGGGGTTAAAGGCTGCCTGGAGATGGGCAGAGAGACACTTTATCTTGCTTGGCACAATTTTTGCTGCACTTGTAAGCAGATAAAATTGTCTTTGTGAATTATTTTTGATGTTTTCAAACAGAAAATTGGGAAAATCTGATTGTCCCCTGGAGTCCCTCAGATGTGGGTTTTACTGTCTTCAGGCTCTTGTTGGCAATGAGAGCTGAGCCAGCAGGGTTGGCATCTGCTCCTGGGAGCTTTATAAAATGTGGGACTTTATTATAAATTGGCTATTAAAGTCCAGCCTCATTAGTGATCAGATCCCAGAGCTGTGGAGAAGAGGTTCTGCCTTCTGGAGTGCAGGCAGCTGGCACAGCTGCTGGGATGCTGGTGGGAAGAGCACAGTTTCTCACCTGGAGAGAGCTATGGTGAAGGAGGCCAGAGACTCCCTGGAAAGTCCCAGGGACACAGCTCAGAGCAGCAGGAGCAGCCTGGTGTCCCTCTCCCAGTGAGTGTCCAGGGTGTGGAATGCTCTGTCCTTGGAAGCACTGGCTCAGGACACAGAGATAATACCAAGCCCAGGGAATGTGCCCATGCTGCTGGACACCCTTTGTGTGCCCCAGCGTGGAAGCACCATGGGAATGCTTGAAACTTTTGTATCAGAAAACAGATTTTGAGGAGTGTGGGGTAATGCTGTCCCGGGGGAGATGCAGTGATCACCACGGAGTCGAAGCGGGAAAAGAGGAAGTTTAATTTTTTTTACAGCTTATATAGATTTCTAAAAAGGAGACCAGATTGGAAGACTGAGGTTCAACCTCTTCAACTCCACTGGTCTTAGAAAGTGTCCATCAATTGTCCTTTCACAGAAAGATATGTAAAAACATGATAAAGAGTTCTGTAAACATTACTTTGTTTACATGAAATGTCTGACTCCAAGGCTGAAGGCTGGGAAACAAGGCGACAGAGGAGGTTCTGGTTGTTTTCTGTACTGGTAGAAAAGTGGTTTGAATTTCTTGCCAGGTCTTTTGGAGTTGGCCTGTGGTGCTGATGCCTTGAGAGGCTACCTGGAACAGAGGCTAGACAGTGTTAAAGGAATGAAGTAGGAATTTATTAAAAAGGCCTTTAAAGGATATACCTTGGGCAGTACAAGAGTCTGGCTGTGGCTCCACCCAAGATGGACCAGGGATCACGAGTTTTTACACTTTCATAAGTTTTGATCCATTTACATATTGGTGTTAATTGTTCAATTACAGCTTCAGGTTATGTGGTCCCATCCTCCCAGATTGCTCTCCTCCGTTTGCTGTTGTTTGCACTTTTTGGGCCTGAAGCTGCAGCGGTGTCCTTGGTTCTTGGGCTGGAAAAGGATTGTTTGTCTGACTGAGCTGTGAGGAGAGCTGGCCAAGACTTTATATGAAGTTCAGAGTTATATACTAATGCAGTACAGAATCTGGAAAACATGAAAGCTAAAACTTTCAGCATCAGTGTGAGCCTGTGCCAACACTGTGGTGCCTCTGTGCACCTCCTGCCTGCTCCTATTCCCCTTCCCCTCCCACCTGTTCTGGAGACTTCCCTGATTTCAAACTTGGGAAATCAATGTGTTTTCAAACCTCTGCTCCTGTCACCTGTCCCCAGCCTGTCTGTGGGAGCTGCCAAGCTTCCAAACACCTCAGCTGGCAGCTCACCTTCCTGGGGAAGCTCTCAGCTGGTTTCCCCTGGGTTCTCTGGTTGTCCTTGGTGGCCTCTTCCTCTCCTGGCTCCCACAGCTGCTGCTTGTGTTTGTCAGCTGGGTTGCAGAGGGACCAAGTGGTGACATTGGGAGATGCTGTCCTGGTGCTTCGTGAGCCACTTGGGGTCTGCTCCATGCCCTGTTTCCCTCGGATGTTCTCCCCTTATTCTTGGGCAGTGAGGTTGGTCCTGCTGTGGAGGATCAGCTCTGTCCCTGAGCCGTGCCTCCTGTCCCATCACATCCATTCTGGGGAGGTTCACCACGAGCCCTGGTGTGACGCTGTGCTGTGCTCTGCTCCTGCTTCCACTCTGGATTGGTGATCTGTCACATTTGTCTAGATCCTTGATCACAGTAATTGAAGGGCGCTCTTCCTCTGGTTTCCTTACTGTGGATTCAATCTGAGCAGTGCCTGAACACCTCTCCCAGTACCCACAGCATTTCCAGAGTCCTATCATTGAGCCAGGAATAGCAGCCAAACACCCACCTGCCAGGGAATCACGGGTTTCCTTCTTTCCTCGCAGCCCTGAGAGGGAATGTGCTGCTCCCCCGTTACACCAGAGCCATCCCTGAGCTCCGTGCCTGGATTGTTTGGAGAGTGTTCTCACTCCCCCAGACTTGGCAGAGAAGCTGCAGTGGTGTTTTGCTGGTGCCCATCTCTCTGAAATCCAGAAACAGAAGATTAAGTGAGGGGAGATAGAGGAGCAGCTCCCTGCTCTGCTGCCTCAGTGGGTTTTGGGAGCACCTGGAAAACCCTCAGCTAAATTTTGGAGCATAAGGATGGGACACAGCCCCTGCCCAGGACCTGCTTCTCTCTCTTTGTATTTGCTTTGGGTGCTGGTGCCTCCTGGGGCCGATCTCCTCCTTCTTGGGGGAGCAGTGGGTGGTCACAAATGTTGTGTTACCCCCACTGAGTGGATTTGTGTTCGTTTCCTGGTTTTAAGTGTTCTGGAGTTGCAGGATTTTTTGCTGTAGCTGAGGTGCTGATGGTGGAGTTTTCTGCTCTCTGAAGACGTGGTGGTGCTTTAGGGTAAGGTGTCACTTTCCTTGGTGTCTCCGTGACCTTTCCCTCGGGTGACACAGTTCACCTTGCCCCAAGCAGAGCTGGCAGATCCCCCAGTGCAGGGTGGATCGACCCCTGTGAGCCTGGGAAGGGCAGGTTTGGTGCGTGGCACCCCCTGTGCCACCCCACCACCCAGCACTGACCCAGATCTCGGTGACAGCCACAGGAGCGGCTGCTCGGGGCTCTGGGTGCCACCCCCAGCACGCCGTGCTCCGGGGGGGCCGCGGTGGCCGCGACCCCCAGCCCTGCGCGGGCAGGAGGCGGGAGGTCCCCGGTCCCTGCCCGCGGGGGTAACCATGGAAACGCTGTTCTCTCCATCCCTCCCTGTGCAGATGACTCGGGTGACGAGGAGCCCGCCTCGCAGTCAGACAAGAGCGAGCTGCACGGCCCCCTGAAGACCCTGTCGAGTAAGCTGGAGGACCTGAGCACCTGCAATGAGCTGATCGCCAAGCACGGCGCGGCCCTGCAGCGCTCGCTCAGCGAGCTGGAGAGCCTGCGCCTGCCGGCCGACAGCGGGGAGAAGATCAAGGCGGTGAACGAGCGCGCCACGCTCTTCCGCATCACCTCCAATGCTATGATCAACGTGAGTGCTGCTTCTCCTGCCCCTCCTCCTCCTCCTCCCCTTCCTCCTCCATCCTCCTGCCCTCCCTGTGTGCTCCCCGTGGCTTGGCTCTGTTACCGCGGGGCGCGGCGCGGCCGGGGCTCGGCACCGCGGTGAGGGCGCGGGAAGTTGGGAAGATGCAGCTGGGAAGAGGGCATGGATCTGGACCCCGCTGAGACACAGGTCTGCTACATCCTTACAGCCTGCTCCATGTAAAATAGGTCGTTCTTGTCAAGCTGGGAAATGTGGATGTTGGGAGTGCTGAGGGGCTTTCTCCTGCTCCTGGCACAGCACTTCAGAGCCCACTGCCCGCTGCAGGTTGAGACCCACATCCCACATCCCTCACATCATCATTGCTTCCATGAAGCTGCTGGTGTTCCCCACGGCTGTGGGAATTAACCCCCTCGGGGCCTCGTGCTGGCTCTGCTCTCCCAGCCAGGTTGTCAGAGGTCAGGGAGCGGTGCCGGCACCGCCGCTGCTCCTGCCTGGTGCAGCTTCACGGTGCTTCCTGGTTGTTTGTTGGAGACAGCTCCTGTTTGGAGTGTGGCTCTGCCTCCATGGCAGTGAGACAGCCCTTCCTGGGGAGCCTGGCTTACCCCGGGGAGCTCTGAGAGAGAGCAAAATTGAATAAAATATTAAAGAAAATTTTTTTAAAAAAACAATCCCGAAGCTTCACTGGGCTGGAATAATGTATGAAGGCAGAGTTCAGGGAATTGTGAATGGAGCAGTGTTGTCACTGTGCTCTCCCAGACCTGAGCAGAAGGAGGTTGGGTGGTGTTTGATGTGGGCTTTAAAAAATAACAATAATTCCCAGCAGGAGCTGGAGGGTCCTCAGAGCCCCATGGTTGCAGCATCCTCCCCATTCCCACTCCTAGGATTCTGTAGCCACGGGGGGAAAGGGCTTCCTGAGTCTCTCTTTTGTGTTTCAGAGCAGTTTGGGGATGCTTGTGCAGCGCTCTCCCCATGGAGAGTTTGTCCAAGTTTTGGGAATGGGGTTGGCAGCGTGGTGGGAGGTGCCAGCAGACCCTTGGTGCTGCCCAGGTTTGCTGTCAGGAGGCGGAACAGCAATGGGATGTGGGCAGGGAACTGCCAGGGAGAGGATTCTCCAGCAGCCTTTGGGAAGGGATGAGCAGAGCAGTATTTGCTGTGTCCAGCCCAGAGAGGAGGAGGAGGAGGAGGAGGTTGTGGTGTTTGCGTCCTGATAAAAGCTTGAACAAGGCTGTCTGGAGGATGGGAAATTCCACAAAAATGATTGTGCCAGGATAAACCAGCAGGAACGTGGTTTGTCCAAAATCCCAAGCAGGTAAGAGGGGTGGGGGGTGGCAGGGCACGTTCTCCCATGGATGCTGTGGATCTGTTTCCAACAGCATCCTTTGGTACTTTGGCTCTGGATGGGCATCCCGAGGAGATGCCCGAGGGAAAGGCTGTGCCCTGGAAGGGGCAGGGCTGGAAGGAGCAGGATGGGAGCAGCGTGGCAGCTCCAGGAGGAGGTTGTGGCTCTCCCAGATCCCTGCTGAGCCGGTTGTTTTGGGAGGGGGTGATGGAGCTGTGGGCAGGGGGACACTTTGAGGGGCTGGCTTAGAAAGGCAGGAGAGGGACAAGCAGTGAGGGGGGACCACGAGGGAGGGGACCAACCTGACACCCCTGTCACAGGGACTGGTGGCTCCCAGCCATGCTGTCACCTTTTCCAGCATGGATCCCTTTCTGTGCTTTGATTTCTCCTTTTAGATGGGCTGATGCCTTCTGGAGCTGCCAGGAGCCTCTCGTGGGGGGATGGAGGGAGCTCTGTGCAGTGCAAGGGTCCCAAAATCTTCTGTACAGAAAATGAAACACTGCTCCAGGGAAGCACGTGGAGCTCCCTGATAAAAATACACCGTGCTTCTGCTCACCTCCATCCCCAAGCACATATCCCATGAAAGCACAGGGTGCTTTTGCCAGGCCAGGAGCTCCTTGCAGGAGAAATTAAAGTGTCCTTGCTCGCCAGGTTTTTCCTGGAGAGATCCCAGCCAGCAGCAGTGGGCTGGTGCTGGCACGTGGATGCTCCGTGTCAGGCTGTGCCCTGGCTGCAGCACCAAACTTCATCTGCTCCATGGAAGTGGATAGGAATCTGTGAGGTTTGGTGCTGTGGCTGTGGGTGGAAGGGGTGGGTGCTCTGGGGAGGGTGGATGCTCCAGGGAAGGATTGAGTGTTCCAGGGAAGGAGGGATGAGTGCTTCAGGGGAGGGAGGAGCGCTAGGCGAAGAAAGGATGGGTGTCCAGTGGAGGAACGGGTGCTTTAGGGAAGGGATGGGTTCTCCTGGGAAGAAGGGATGGTTGCTCTGGGGAAGGGTTGGATGCTCCAGGGGAGTAATGAGTGCTCCAGGAAAGGAAGGGGTGCTCCAGTGAAAGAATGGGTACTCCAGGGAAGAAGGGCTGGGCCATCTGGGGAAAGGATGGATGCTCCAGGGAAGGAAGGGGTGCTCCTGGGAAGGAATGTGTGCTCTAGGGAAGGGAAAGGTGCTCCTGGGAAGAAGGGCTGGGAGCTCTGGGGCCGGCGCGTGCGGTTCCTGTGCAGCTGCCTCTGATCCGATTATGTAAATGGCCCCGGAGCCGCGGGGAGCGCAGCAAGCACGGGAAATAAATAAATAGAGATGGAAATGCAAGAGCTTTGCTGTGAAGGTGACCTTCCCTCCGTGCTCTGGGTGCTGCCATGGCCAGCACCGGGTGCTCCTCTCCAGAGCTTGGGAGCATCACCTGGGCTGGGAGTGATGGGCAGAGGTTTGGGCAGAGGCAGAGCGGGGTGTGCTGGGCTGTTGTGTTACAGGTGAGGATTTCAGCTGTGCTGGATTTCAGACTGGCTGTTGCAGGGCTTAAACTGAAGCCCAGAGCTCTGTGAGCCTCCTGTTGGCTCTGCTCCCTGTTGGAATCTCACCAGGCAGAGTCCAGGCTTGCTGGGATGGAGGAGCCCAGTGTCAGCAGGGCTGGGCAGCCGACATGGGAAGCCAAGGCACAATCTGCCACGGGGGAGGAGTGGGAGGTGTGCAAAAATAAGAAGCAACAAATTACCGGGATGAGGGGCCCAGAGGATCCGGAGCAGTGCGCTGAGTTGTGTAGACTCATCCAAGAGTGGGGAAAGCTCCATCTCATCATTCAGCAGGAGACAGCAGGCAGGAGGGATGTGTGGATTCACTGAGGAAGCCAGTTTGGGCGTCAGGAAGAGCTCACAGGGCTGTGGGTGGTGATGGAAATAGGTTTTTAATGGGAATGGGGATGCTACGGCAGAGCTTTGTGCTTCCTCAAGGAATGGGAGCGTGGAGAGCAGCAGCATTTGGGCTTGCCCGGGTCATTCCTGGGTTAGTTTGTGTTTTCCCTTGAGGTTTTGGAGGAGCAGGGGTGCAGGAAGGTTCTGCCAGGCCAGTGCAGCCCAGACAAGGAAGGGTGAGAGGAGCAGGGGTGCAGTGCTGGGTGGGAGATGCTGCTCCCATCAGGATTTGGTGAGCAGGGACCACCTGGAGCAGGCAGTCCCAGGAACAAAGGACTCACCTGCCCTTGGGAGACACTGCTGGCCATCCCAGCCTGTCCTGCAGGGATGCCAGCACCTGCTTTGAGGCAGGCTGATTTCCCACCCAGCTTTTCCTTTCCAATGGGAATGAACCTGCCTGGAGCAGCAGCACCTGAGACATCAGCACAGAGCACCCTCCATCCTTCAGGCCTGCCAGGAGGGCTTCCAAGAGTGTGAAACGCAGCTGGAGCCAGAGTTAGGTGGACAACAGCAGTGCTGCCTCTCCTCCATGAAAGGGCCCCCAAGCTGTCAGTTTAAGCCCCTCCAAGATACCCAGCAGCCCCCCAGAGGCTGCATCCTCCAGTCCCAGCAGAATTTCTCCCTGTGGAACCCTCCAGGGCTGTGCTCCAGCTCAGGAGCACTTTTGAGGTGGCCCTGTGCCATGTGCCAGTGGTTCAAGGAACCTCTGGCCTCTCCCTGCAGCCACACTGGGCTCCTGGGGACTCAGAGTGACATCTGCCCGCTGGAGTTGGTTTATTGGGAGCCCTTTGGGTGCCTGTGCTGGAATGAACTGCCTGGGGACAGAATGTGCTTCCCTAGGGCTGCTCCTCTGCCTCCAGCTTCCCCGTGGAGCACCAAGCCCCCTCTGTCCCATGGGAATGCTGCTGTGATTGATCCATACTCCCCCAACTGTTTCCATATTAACTCAGATGATGCTGAGCACCTGCTCTGAGCAGCCTCAGGTTGCCCAGCACAGCCTCCAGCCCGGTGTGGGAGTTCTGGGTTTATCCAGTGGTAGATGATGGATACACCCTGTGAGTGTATCTGTGTCTGCTTGGAAAACTGCTCAAAGCTGGGAAGCAGCAGAGTCCCTGGGGTCACCTCCCTGGAGTGACCGTGGGGCTGGCTTATGCTGGTGGTCCCTACCTTGGGCATGTCCCTGTACTGAGCTGGTTCCCACTGTGGATGGACACATGGTCTGTCCCTTGGGATCCCCAAACCCATCATGGCACAGGCAGGATGATGGAACTGACATCCTCCATCCTCCAGCATCCTGCTGGGCTGCTCCCAGTTCACCCCAGTACAGCCAGTGGGCTGGAGGAGCTCTCCCTGTGCATTCAGGGGTTAATTTCAGCACTGCAGTGAGAAAACTCCATCTTTAACCCCTGGATTTGCTTCCTCAGGGCAGGGATTCCCTCTGTGACCCCAGGCAGCTGCTCTGCTGCCCACAGCCGCAGCCAGACCCCCCAGGGGCCAGGCCTTGTTCCCCGTGCCCGGGCCAGGGTGGTGGCGCAGGAGCTCTCACTGCATGTGGCACAGGCTGTGTTAATTATCCGCGCTGCGCTAACGACGCGCACTAATCAGCGCCTCGCAAACCATGTCACCGACCCAGAAAAGCCCCGGCAGTGGGATTAAATCCCTAACCCAGCCCTAATCCCCCTCGGATGAGAGGGCTGCAGCGAGGGCTCCGGGTGTCCTGCGTGTTCCTGCTGTGGAGGCGCTGCGCTGACCAGGAAACAACTGGTGGGTGCTTTGCTCTTACTGGGGGCAGGGTGGGAGGGTGACAGTGGCACCCTGGGGTCTGTCCCTGCCTGAGTGGGGCTGGGGGAGTGGAAATGTGGACATGAGAAAATGAGGAGATGTGGAGATGTGCAGCTTGGTCCCTGCTCTCGGAGCTGTTGCTCCTTTACTGGAACATCCTGTGATGCTTTTAAATGTAGAGGGGTGAGGGTATCTCTGATCAGATCTGTTGAGACAGGCAGTGCCTTCCTCCCACTCCCTCCTCATCATCATTCCCTGAGTGCTTCCAACTGGATTTTATCAGGCGTGCGGGTACTCAGCCCTCGTGCGTGGCTGTGGGGCCTCTGTGCTAGCTGGGGCACTCAGTGGGTGCTCCTGCTCACCCTGCTGTGGGGGTTTTCACCTTTCTTCCCCCTCTCCTATCTCCTCCTCTGCCTCCTTCTGTCCATCTGACCCCTGGGAGGTTTCAGACTGCCCTGGGGCTCCCCTCAGAACCTCGTGCAAAAAGAGGGAGGATGAATCTGTCCCCCCCAGCACCTGAGGGTGCCTCTTGCAGCTCTTCCCTCCTGGATGTTTTTGGCTGAGGGATGGCTTTTCCACTGAGGAGAGCTGGGAGTGTTTGTGCCATGCTGCTGGGTCAGCAGAGCTGTGTTGGTGGGCCCAGCACGGCCCTGCACTGTCAGCAGTGCCTGGGGTTGAGCAGCAGCTCTGCTGAGCCGGGAGCCAGCCCAGCCAGGCATCACCTGTGCCATTAACCTGTGCCCAGGGATCCTCCTGGGATCCTCCTCCCTGCCTGAGGCTGGGGCAGGATGGGCCGTGGGGAGGGCAAATATCAAAGCATTCCTGGGTGAATCCCTTGGGGGTTGTGTTTGCCTCTTCCCTGGGCTGCTGCCCCAAGATGTTTCACCCCAGCTCCTTCCTCCAGGAAAAAGCACTGGAATGGCAGCTCTGCTCTCCTGTGGATTTACCCAGGAAGAAGTTATGGCACAGGGAGATGAGGGGATTGTGGGGGGCTGCTGCTGCTGCTCCTGCAGCCCCTCTCATACCCTGGGGAGGTTTGCACGAGGCTGAATGTGAGGGACAATCCGAGGCAGCTTCCTGCAGATCCCGGGGTCGGAGCTGCCTGCAGGCAGTGCCAGCTGCTCCTGCCGCCGAGCGCTTGGACAGATGCTCCTCCAGCCTGGAATCTGTTCCATCAGAGGATGAGAAAAGCAGGCAGCGAGAGCCTCAGGAAATCTGTCATCCTGGGAGTCGTCAGCAGGACAGAGCTCTCCGGGCACGCCAGCACCGGGATCGGGGTTCCAGGGCCCTGCAGGTGGAGATTGGCTGCTCCCCTCGTGGTGGCTCTGCTGTGCACACCCTGGGAGGGTCCCCCAGTGCTGGAGTGGGTTTGGGGGCTTAGGGAAGTGAAGGAGAATGAAGAATGTGCAGCAGCCACCTGGAGGTACCTCCCTGCAGGGAAAGAGCTAGTGCTGGGAGCTTCCCAGGGAGGGGATTTTTGGCACAGGTGGCAGCCACTGCTGTGCGGGCAGGTGAGAGCACCAGGACAAGCCTGAGGCTTTTCATGGCTGGAGGAGGGCAGGGATGCCCTGCAGGGACGCAGTTCTGGGGTGGCCACTCTGCAGCAGGAGGTCCCAGCACAATCTCAGCTCCCAGGATATCTTCTGTACTGGTCCCAACATGTCCTTGGCACCCTCTGGCATGGCCAGTGGAGGCTGCTGGATGCTGCTCAGTGAGGCTTGAGGTGGAAGAGTCGGCACCCTGGAGTATCCAGCAAATTCCTTAGTTGTTTTTCCACCAGAAACCAGACCCAGATCCTTCCCGTGGCACAGCTCCAGGCTGGCGTTGCCTTGATCTGTAACCCTGGGCAGCGTTGGCTCGTTGCCCTCCCAGAAGCACACTGAACCCGTCCTTCTCTCCTGCTGAGTGCCGCTGATGCCGGAGGGGTCCGTGATTCCTCCTCCGTGGAGGCTCTGTGGGGCTGGGATTAGAGCCTCTCGGCACAGCCGGACCGGCGGATTTGCCACCGTTTCCCACTAATCCCTCGGTATTGCACGGGGTGGGGCCCGCGGCGCTGACGGCGGCGCTGCAGGCGGGGTCTGCACGCTGTGCCAGCCCCGGTGCCTCGGGATCAGCTTCGGGATGAGCTTGGCTCTGAGGAACCCCTGCGCAGGGTGGATCTGGTTGGAACACTGGTGTGTCCGTGGCCTTTAAGCAGGTGGCCCAAAATAACGTGGTGAGGTGGAAAAATTCCCAGATTCACATCCAGGAGACAAGATCTGACCCCAGCACAGTGTGGATGTCTCCATCTTGGACATACCTGTCCCAGACTTCTCAGTCTTGGACTTCTCTATCTTGGACATCTCCATCATGGACATCTCTGCCTCCCAGGGAATCCATGGACCCCAGAGAGAAGCAGGCACTGCTGGGACACAAAGTACCACATGGAATGGGACCATCAGGGATTTTGGCAGCACCTTGTTCAAGTACCAGGGGTCAGGCTGAGCTGCTGGCATGGCATCAGGGAGTGGGCTGGAGCCTCCTCCAGTGTCTTCCCACTTCCTGTTGGGTCACTAAGGATCTTTTCTGTGTCTGTGCTTTTTTGCAGCACCTATTTCCCCTAGATGCAGAGGGAGTGGGATGATTTTCCGTGTTGCACTCACAGGGTTTTGTGCAATGTCACCTTGGTTTCTCAGGGTGTCAGGATGTGCTGAGGCTCAGCCCAGCTCTCCTCAGCAGCCCTGCCCCAGGGAGGAGCAGTTCCTGGTGTTCCCACACCCTGCTTCAGACAGCTGGGATGCTGGCTGAGGGTCACTCCAAGGATTTGGGACAGATTTGCTGTTATTTAAGCAGGCTGTGTTGATGTGGCGCTGAGCAGCAGCCTGGCCTTGGGCCCTGGCACAGCTGTGGGTGCCATTGCTGTTGAGCAGATGACCACACTCCAGACCATGTCTCCTTGCCATCTGACTGTGTGTGGGATGGTTTGGGATTCAGGTTGGCTCTATCCTTATAGTTCCCCTTTGCTTGCTGCTCTCAGAGTGTTTTTTTGGGGGAGGAAGGACAAATGAACCCTGTCTGGGTGCGGTGTCAGACTGTGACTATATCTCACTGCTCTGAACCCAAATGCTTCAGCCCCATCCCTGGAAGTGTTCAAGGTTGGACAGGGCTCGGATTAGCCTAGTGAAAAGTCCCCCTGCCCCTGGAGGGGGTGAAATGAGACGAACTCCAAGGTCCCTTCCCACCCAGCCCATGATCCCCGTGATGTTGTGGTTTTGTGCTGTGTTCAGAGCCAAACAGAGGCTCTGCAATCGCCCTTCCCTCGGGGGGCTGTTCTGCAGCAAGCAGCAGCCAGCTGTGTCCCAGGGTTTGGATGACTCCAGGAAGGAAGGGAGCACTTATCTCCCAGGCACTCGAACGGCAGAGCTCTGTCCCCGCTGAGTGGAGTGACGGCTCCTGCTCTGTAATTCTCCCAAGAAAATGAGATGATTGAACCCATCTGGCACTTGCCTCCTCTCATGGCACTCCTGGGCTGTGGAGTGGTCCTTGTCCCATGCTTGAGGAGCAGGAGGTGTTGGTCCCACAACAGCAGGCACTTCCCTGCTGGATTTTTCCGGCCCAAAGGTTGGATTAGTGTGGCTGATCCTCTGGGATGCTGGGCCAGGTGGGACTGCAGGTGTGAGCACGTTCCCCAGGTATCCATGAGCGCTGTGCTGGAGACTGGGAATGCTCAGCTGTGCTGGGATTGCCCCAGAATTTGTCACCCTGTGGTGACCCCAGGCAGAAATTTTCCCCTGGGAGGGTGGGAGGCCCTGGCACAGGGTGCCCAGGGAAGCTGTGGATCCCTGGAAGTGTCCAAGGCCAGGTTGGATACTGAGGCTTGGAACAGCCCAGAACAGTGAAAGCTGTCCCTGCCCATGGCAGGGGGATGAGACAAAAGGAGCTTTAAGGTCCCTTCCAGCCAAGCCATTCCATGATTCTATGAAGTCTGGCAGGCCTTGCTGTGATCATTTACCCTTTCAAGCTAATTAACCTCATCTCTTTGTTCCTTCCATCCGATTTTGACTGTTTGCACCACTGAGGAAGCAGAGATCCCTGCGGGTGTGTGACACCACCACCTTGGCAGGACATGGGTGACCTCGGGTGGTTGTTTCCTGCTGCATGAATAATCCCGGGGCTGTTAACGACGTTCCCATTAGCCAGCAACAAGCTGTGAAATCGGGATATTTGCCGTGACAAATGTGTGAAAGGTGCTAAATGTGCCCTTGGCGGGCAGCTGCTGGGCACGGGGAGGGACCACAGAGCTGATGACACCAAGTCTTGCCTCCTGCTCCCCGGCAGGATCTCGATGGCACTTTGCCTCTTCCTCCACGGGAATTTGCAGGAGCCTCAGTGGTGTATTTCTATTTCTTTTGGCCACCTTGGCTGTGCCTCCCTGTCTTGGCTGGGATTTACAGTTTCATCATCCAGTGCTGGATTAGGACCTGCCTGCCACAACTTTTTCCAGCCATGGAGAGGAGGAGAAACCATCTCTGTCCCTCCTGCTACGTGGTTGCAGGTAACACCGTGGTTCCCTGAGATCAGGGACTGCACATGGATGGAGCTTGCTTTTATCTCTGGTCAGTGGTGACCTGTCAGCCTGGCTGCTGCTCTCCAACCCATCTGTGCTGTGATGATGGCTGAGGCAGAACAGCCTTCTTTGATCCAGCTCTGGCCCTGGGGCAAAATCCAGGTCATGTTCTGTCACCTCCTGTACCTGCCGCCCCTCTGTGAGTGGGAGGCAGCAGTTTGGGTGCTGTGAAGGATAAACCCAGTCTCCTGGGGTGAGGAGCACGTGGGGATGGGCACAGCATCCTCTGTCCTCTCCAGAGGGTGGATCCTGGGAGATCCACTGTGAGAAGGGTGATGCCTCCCAAGGCTGTACCTTCATGGCCTCGGCTCCTCAGCCCTGCATCTCACTGGGGAATGACTTTTCCTGCACTTTGATCCTTCAGCCTGGGCTCTGTGCTCTCCTTTGGGTGCGTTCCTCAAGGCGCCTCTTCCCACTGTCCTGTGTCCCTGTGCCAGCCTCGCGTGCATTTGTGGCTGAGTCTTGCTTACATCCCCGAACAAGTTCAGCTGGAACTAAATTTAGCCACCTCTCAGTGAGAGTTTCATAAGCTGGATATTGAGGTGTTGCTCCTGCTCAGTGGCTGGGATTGTTTGTACCTTGGGAACACCAAGGCAGAGGATTAATGCTGGGAACAAGTGATGAGCTGGGATATTCATGTCTGAGCTCCTCACCCCAGTGCCCTGCAGCCCTTGTTCCATACAGGATGAGTTCTGGCTCAGGACTGAGCTCAATTGACGGAGACTGTGAAAAATATCCCTGATCCCTGTTTAGTGCTGCTCCCACTTCCAGTGAGCATCCCTGTGGAACTTGGCACTGTCTGACTGTAGAGGGTGTAAACCCAAATTAATCACTTTAATTTGCTTGGCTGCTGGTGGCAGCAGTGGGGAACGAATTTGGCAGATCCCTCTTGCAGGATATTCTCCCCTCTCCACCTCTGGCATCATGCTTTCCCAAGGAGCAAACATGATCCTTGTTTGGGTTGATCTGGATCCTTTGATCCAGGTTTGGATCAAGCCATTGTCTGAATTACAGAGGAAGAGGCTGCAGAGAGGGGCCCTACAGCCTTGCAAAACCAGGGAATAATCCCTATGTGTACCCCAGCTCCTAAAGCCACATGGACACCATTGTGGGATGCAGCACGCACCGTGCATTGTCCTGACCTGCTCCATGGAAGTTCCACAGCCCATGGTGGGATCTGTGGCCTCATGAGGACCATCCTGCTCATCTTTCCAAAGCCTCCCCGTGCTCTGCAATGCTGAGAGCCATTCTGCATCACTTGGATTTTTTTAATATGGCCTTAAATGAAGCCTAGTGGTGCAGATTTCCTTGTGAGATACAGCATGGAATCCTCCTTGAAGCTTTGGGATGGGAGATTCTGAGGTGTTTCCTGCTGTTTTTCATTAGGATGATGATTCCCATCAGCTGCTGAAGTAAGTTCTCCTCCCAGCTCCCAGTCCTGCCTCCCCGTGGCTGTGGCTCCTCAGTAATTACCTCCTTTTCCCCTAATTCCCTGTTACACCTTCCAGCCCATGGTTAATTGTAGTAGGATAATTACAGGTGATCTCGTTTTAAAGTGCTCAGCCCTTGAGCTGGGAGCAGCTGGCAATTCCCACTCTTGGTGCCAGGTGGGGCCTTTCTGTGCCTGCTGCCTGTGGAGCTGGACCTTTGGAGCAGATAGTGAGCTTTGCTGGGATGGGAAGGTCATGGCCATATCCCACTACTTGCCCTGGTTTCATCCTCTTAACCCAGTGCATCTCTGGGATGCACAGAGCCAGCGGCTGGCCCGGGATGGTGTCACTGGGAAGGGGCAGGGCAGGGTCCCCCTGGGCTTTGGGCCATGGGTGGCTCCCAGAAGGATTTTGGGATGAGGAAGAGCTGAATTGTTTCCAGAGGAGGAGGTGAAAGCATGACCCTGAGAATGTGGAGTCTGGTCTGGCGCTCTGAGGGCATTGAGTCCAGCTGGTCCCCAGCCCTGCCAAGGCCACCACTGACCCCTGTCCCCAAGTGCCACATCCTCATGGCTGTTAAATCCCTCCAGGGGTGGGACTCCAGCCCTGCCCTGGGCAGCTGTGCCACCCTGACCACCCTTTCCATGAGGAAATGTTCCCAAATTCCACCCTGAGCCTGCCCTGGCCCAGCCTGAGGCCGTTCCCTCTCCTCCTGTCCCTGTTCCCTGGGAGCAGAGCCCGACCCCCCCGGCTGTCCCCTCCTGGCAGGGAGTTGTGCAGAGCCACAAGGGCCCCCCTGAGCCTCCTTTTCTC
>VZUI01037488.1:0-12777 GCA_013401135.1 Cettia cetti | reverse complement strand
GGAAGGAAGGAAGGAAGGAAGGAAGGAAGGAAGGAAGGAAGGAAGGAAGGAAGGAAGGAAGGAAGGAAGGAAGGAAGGACTGCCTATAGGGCATAGCTCTCTTCCAACATGGACAATGGTTTGTTTGGTTTGGAGCACTGCATTTTCTGGGGCATTTTGTTCAGTGTAAGAAATGTTGAAGACAAGTAGTATATGCTCGCAACCTTCAGGTAATGAATTTTTTTAAAAAACCAGGAAAATAGCAAACTTCTTGTTATTACATAAAAACAAGCAAGCAAACCCAAACCAACCAAACAGCCAAACAAAAAACAACAAAAGGGAAAAACAAGAAAACCCCACACCCCAAAAACAGTTCTCTGATAAATTATTGAATCCAGAGGTACACTTTTCTATATTTTCTTACTTAATTTCCTTTCCCCAGATGAATTTTTGTCCTTTCAACTTAATCACAAAATAATCTTTCAACTGTTTGAAATGACAGAACAGAAAAAATGAAACAGTGGTCTATTGATACAACTCAAAATGATGCTTCACTACTGAGCTGGGTTAATTTACAGAAAGTTTTCCTCCAAAATTTCTAAGTGCTGACATGAAATGAATGTCTTCATTCATCACTATTCACTAGAGAACTTGCTTGTTGAGGGGTTTTGTGTGTGTGTGTGTTATGGCTGGGGGGTTCTTTGGGTTTTGGTGAGGTTTTTTTCAGTTGCTTTGTTTGTAACCAAGCAGCTTCTTCCAATGGTGGTTTCTTGACAATGCTACTTAAGTTGTAAAATAAGAGTATCCTAGTAAAAAAGTCATTTGCACAGAAGAGAGTTCATAGCTAAAACAAGAGACCTTGGAACTTCTATGAAAAAAACTAAAGTAATACTATGCATGCATTTATTAGTTAGGCCTTCTATTGAAGTTATAATTGTACCTTGTCAGTGATGTCTACCAAATCTTCAGTGGGTTTCTGGTGTCTTTTTGTTGTCCCTCCCCTGCCCTAGGAAGTTCTTGCATTATTGTCTATCATTATTTTGTTCCTGTGAATCCTTGGAAGAAAGGTATTTGAATAATTTTAGGAGGTTGTCATCCCTCTTGCTAGGAGGGAGAAAGATAATGTGTTTTTTCCTCATGTAAGCGCTCAGTGATCCCAACAAAAGCAGCATTGCAAACTGGAACTACAAACAACACAGAACTCGCTGAATGCTCTGCTAAGAGCAGTGATGAAAATCTCTGCTAATGACTTTGAGAAATAACCTTGCAATCTCTGACATCTGCATCAGCTAGAGATAAAGTTACAGCAAGTCCTTGGTTAACATATCCTCTCAAAATCCTCTAAACCTCAATTGCCATGGAAACTACTTATCCTTAAGGCAGTAAGGATAGCTGAAATATTTTCTCTTGACAAAAATGGGAGTGAGGCCAGAAATATATAGGATTGTGCATAATGAGGCCTTTGATCTTTCATTTACATCTGTCTTAAGCAGAAGTAATCTCAGTGAAGCAAGTTGAGTTGCAGAACAAAATTTGTTTATAGGACAGAACAAGGTTTAAGACATTCTCTACTTCTGGTTATTTCTAGGTATTTTTTCCATTATCTTCCTATGTTTATGTTAACAGATTTCTTTTCCCCTTTTCTAGTGAGAAAAACATAGTAGGGACAAATAGTATTTGTATATGAAATTAGCAGACATCAAGGTTTGAAAAAATACTTGGGATAAATGAAACTAATCGGTCCTATTGAGACTCAGAATTTTGTAGTCTGAGATTAAAAATGCCTCCAATTTAGGTCCCTCCAAATCCCTGAGTACTCAATTTCTATAAAACACTGTGTAGTCTTTGCTGTGCAGAAAGTACACTTCTAAGCATGAAAATCAGCTCAAGAATAGAAAACCTAATTTCTGACTTTATGTAAATTGAATCTCTAATTTGCTGTAGGAGTTCTTTTTTTATTTTAACATCAAGTTTTAACAGACTTTAATGGAATAAAAATAACTTTGGGGAACATTACCATTATAACCCCTATGGTTCCTAATAAGCAGATGCTCCCCAAAACTTAAGTCACTGTGAGCAGAAGTCTGAATGTGAAAGTGTACACAAGGGCAGGCACTGCTGGACCATGATGTTACCTGCTTTAACTAAACCCATCAGTGTGAGATGTTTGCTCAAATCTTCCCACTCTGACAGCTAACTCGGTTTATAAATTACACTGCAGCAATAATCCCCATGAGATACACTGATTTTATCTGCAGGTTCGCTGTCTGCTGAGCAATGAGCCCGAACATGCTGTGGGTCGAGAGAGGTGATTGTGCCCTGTGCTGGAGCAGGCTCAGCCTTGAGTATTGGGTGCAGTTTTGGGCTCCACAATGATAGAAAGACATTGAACTATTAGAGTGCCCAAAGGAGGGAAACAAAGGTGGTGAAGGGCCTTGAGGGGAAGCCGTGTGAGGAGCAGCCGAGGGCACTGGGTCTGTCCAGCCTGGAGGAGGCTGAGGGCAGACCTCACTGCAGACACAACTTCCTCCTGAGGGGAAGGGGAGCGGCAGGCACTGATCTCTGCTCCGTGACAGGGCCCGAGGGAGCGCCCTAAAGCTGAGTCAGGGGGGGTTTAGGTTGGATATCAGGAGAAGCCTCTTCCCCCAGAGGGTGGCTGGGCACTGGAGCAGCTCCCCAGGGCAGTGGGCACAGCACCAGTATGACAATCAAGAAGCGTTTGGACAACGCTCTCAGGCGCACGGTGTGACTCCTGGGGTGCTGTCCAGGGCCAGGAGCTGGACCGGATGATGCCCGTGAACCCCCTCCAACTCGGAATCTCTGTGAACAACGTCCGCACGCCCGCACCGCC
Organism: Cettia cetti; assembly: GCA_013401135.1. NCBI lineage: Eukaryota > Metazoa > Chordata > Aves > Passeriformes > Sylviidae > Cettia > Cettia cetti. The sequence goes on along the minus strand of VZUI01037488.1, from coordinate 9,947 downwards.
CTCAGCGAGCGGCGCTGAGCTCCCCGCCCGCCGGCGAGCCCCGTGCTGCGCAAACGCGGCACCGCCCGGCGGGGCAGAGGCCAAGGGTGAGGGGCCGGCCCCGCCCCGCGGCAGCAGCGCCATGGCGGGTGCGGGCAGCGGGCCCGTGCCTGGGCATGGCACCGGCCCCGTGCCTGGGGATGGCGCTGGCCCGCCCGCCCCGGAGCGGGTGCTCTTCCCGCCCACCTTCAGCGTGTCCGAGATCAAGAACAAGCAGCGGCGGCACTTCATGTTCCTTCGCTGGAAGCAGCAACAGAGGAAGGTGGGGCGGGCTGTTGTCGGGGGGCGCGGGAGGCCCGGGTCTGGCGGGTCTGGTTAACGGAGTGCTGTCCCTCTGCCCGCAGGAGAAGTTGGCCCTCAAGAAGAAGCGGAGGAAGGAGCGAGAGGCCCTCGGAGATAAAGTAAGGGCTCCGGCCGCAGGAGCCGGTGTGGCGGCGAGGCCGCTCCTGCCCCGCCGCGAACGGGGCCCTGCTGGCCGGGGTGAGGGTCCTGCCGCTGTGCCCAGAGCTGCGGCTCCTCAGCTTTGTCAGCCAAAGGGTTTGTCCGCAGAATAAAGAGAAGCGGAGCAGTGAATGCAGTGAGGAAGATAAAACACAGCAACAGGCTGGCTAGAGAGGTGATGGATGCCCCGTCCCTGGAAACGTTCAAGGCGAGGTTGGAGGGGCTCAGAGCAACCTGGTCTGGTCGATGACGTCCCTGCTTACTGCACAGGGGTTGGAATCGATGGCCTTTAAAGGTTGCTTCCAGCCAAACCCTTTTTTGTATGCTCTCTGTGCTCGCTGGCTGTGGCAGCCTTCAGAGACACTTGTCTAGCAGAGGTATCAAACAGCTGACTTCAGAAACCTTGTTGCTCCTGTGTTAAATGATGCTGTAAACAGGCAGAGTGAGTTTTAAACTAATGACATAAAACCGCTCCTAAAAAGTTCTCTCTGATGTGATTGCTGTGGCATTTGTTTTGATATTATTAGGATTTATACTCTAATAGTAATTTCTGTATAGATTAAAACAATCACATCTGACAAAACCATGCCCAGACCAGTTGTCTGCTGGATTCCAAGCCTAGTCATAATCAAAGGTTTTGTTTCCTTCCCTGGACTGATTGAAGGTAGTCAGATATGAGTTCCTGTATTACAATGGCCTCAAAGAGTAGTATAAGTAAACAGGGTAAACACCAAAGGCTATTAGTCATTAAATTCTAGATATCAAGGTTAAAAAGTATTGCTGTTGAAAGCAGGATCTTTTTCTTCCATGGAAGAAATAAAAGTGGAAAGAAAAGTCCTCTCTATTTTTGTTTTGTTTTGAAAAGTGACACTGTTCTAGTGGTGCTTCTCTGCATCTGGTGCTCTCTGGTGTTCCAATATCTGTGCATATTTTAAATCAAGGTTATGTAACTTCTTTTTTTAAAGTTGCATCAAATAAATTATACTTCTAATTCTGTGTAGAAATATACACAATATCGTGGTAGCATGAATGTAGTATTTGTAATGTGTTTAATAATGACATGAATGTGTTATGTTAATAAACTATGTATTTTAGGCACCTCCAAAAGCCGTACCCAAGACTATTGAAAATCAGCGAGTGTATGATGAAACCACTGTAGATCCTAATGATGAAGAGGTAATTCCTTTGATTTCTGCACGTGCTATTAAGTTCACCATTTTTTTCCTAAGAAGGGACATTAACTGATTGATAAAACTGAACATTCACCACTTTCCTGTTAATAGGTTGATGAATTATTTTTCACACATGATGGGTTTGCTAAGAGGCGATGTCATTCATTATCAGTATTAAATGCCTTTTGCATTACTATATTGGCAGTAAAAGCTGTCCATGTTCCATCACACTAGATTTTTAAAAATGTGAAAACCACATGCTGTTGGATGATTAATTAGAGAATAGATCTTGTGAATTGAAATTTAGATCAGATTGAGCAATTGTTCTTCAGTTATTTCATACATGGTGGATTTAACAAAACTTCCGTTCTTCCAGGTTGCTTTTGATGAAGCAACTGATGAATTTGCACCATACTTTAATAGACAGACAGTTCCCAAAATTCTTATTACAACATCAGACCGACCTCGTGGGGTACGTATGTTTTACTTGGAAACCAACTGGTTATAAGATACCAGGGTTTTCATCCTATGATTGTTACATTAAAACTGAAAATAATACCATTCACATGGATTTTTTCTGTCATTTTATTTAGTGCCCAACAATAACCTTGTATGTGTATGTAATCTGTTGGTTTCTCTAGCACTGTTTGTTTCTTCCATTAAAAAACCCAACCTTGTGCATGTGTTCTTATATTGAAACGATCAGCACTGCCAGATGGAAGATATTACTGACATGAAAACCATAAAAGAAGTTGCTTTAAAAATAAGAAAAAATGCACTTCAAGCAGTTTATCTGAAAAGACATGAGCTCATGAAGAAATAGTTATATTGTATTTTGAGATGCTGTGAACCTTTTGTAAACCATTGTCCTTTATACATAATGAGTGTGGAGATCACGCTTTTTGCATTTTCCTGCTTTTCTGTGATGGAGGAAGGGGAAAAAAGTCCTTAAAAAAGTTTCTGGTGCACTGCAGTCTTTACTGCAAATAAATGTTTTTGCACTAACTGAATTTAATAAAGTATTCTTTATAGAGATACCGGAAGTAATATATGCTCAGGGAGTGTAGTTCTAACCCTCTGTTCTAACAACTGAATTCAGCACTGAGTTGCCTACATTGCAATTTAACTCCCCTGTTTTGCAGAGAACAGTGAGATTCTGTGAGCAGCTGGCTACTGTTATACCCAACTCACATGTCTACTATCGAAGAGGACTGGCTTTGAAAAGAATCATTCCACAGTGCATTGCAAGGGACTTCACTGATTTAATTGTCATTAATGAAGATCGCAAAATACCAAGTATCCTTTTGTGTATTTATCAGGGAAAGAAAACAATTCTGTCGTGTGCATCAGAGATCTACTTTATTCTGTTTTCTTTCACTTCACAGTGCAAATTACAGAGCTAAGAATCACTGTGCCAACTTGAGTGTCTGATGGCTAAAGGAACTTGGAATCATTAAAGTGTGTAGATATGTTGGCACTTTTTTGTTGTTTGTAACACATGGATAAGCACTGTTATTATTGCAGTAAATTTAACAGTTTGATTAATTAACAAGTTTTTCTGACCAGGAAGATCCATTTTTTTTTCCCATTCTAGATAAAACATTACAAATTTGTTAAATGAGAAAGCAATAGAGGATAACCCTTGTTAGCAATTGAAACAAAATGTAATGGACATCCTTCAGAAAGCTAGTTAACTAGTTTGGGAATGTATGTTGGAACATACAGCAAAACCTTGGGCATAGATTATGGATCTAAATCTCTAATGTAATACTGCATTTTGCATAGAATGTTCCTCTGTAAATTACATGCTCAATCTTACCAGCCTTTTTTTTTTAACTTGGTGCACAGATGGTCTTGTTTTAAGTCATCTGCCTGATGGTCCAACTGCTCATTTTAGAATGAGCAGTGTGCGTTTGCGGAAAGAAATAAAGGTGAGACTCAAAAAAATTTTGAAAACTGGGTTATCTGTTGGTTAATGATAAATACATCCAGTCTCCTTCAACTGTCAAAACTGCATTTTGATATGATTCAGCCTGATCTTGTAAATGTGTTCTTTTGGTTACCTAACAGGTGGCTATGGACTAGTATATTCTACTTCTTAAGCAGCATATTTCCATTTTCAAGCTTATTTGCTGTATTTCTTTAACTGCCAAATATTTTATTATCTGAGTCTGACAAGTATTTTTAAAATCGTGTCATTAAACAGCAGATGATAACCTACATCAGTAGGAAATACCTCATGTCTAGCATACACACAGTAGGGTATATAAAACCAGCAGTATAAAAGGTTTCATTTTATGTACTTTGTCTTGAATAAAACCCAGTTCTTGTTCCTATAACCTTGTCACCTTTTCTGTAGTATTGCTCACTTTAAGTAATTTGCAGTAAAATGGGTTTTCTTCTTTGAAATAAGTAATCTCTAACTAGTTTTTATTAAAGAAGAAGCCCATATACTCTGTCCCATATATCCCTAGTTGGTAGAGAGGGAATACTCCTATGATAGGTAGAGTACATTATTTGCTGTAACAGGTTCTGCCAAGCAAGAGTAAAAAATGGTGCAGGAGAAAACGTAAAATTATTTGTGCTTTTTCCTTGAATTGAACCAAAGATCCTTATGTTACCAGCTGCTCCTTTACCTGTTTATGAACTTGTGTTTGAAAAAATGATTAAGGCATGTTTTTGGCCCTGTCTTCCTATTTCACACTTCTTTGACAATACATTAAAATCCTTCTGCATTCAGTCTGTTCACTGTCATTTCAGCGCAAAGGGAAGGAGCCCACAGAACACGTCCCTGAAGTGATCCTGAATAATTTCACAACGCGGCTCGGCCATTCCATCGGCCGCATGTTCGCCGCTCTCTTCCCACACGATCCTCAGTTCATTGGAAGACAAGTAGCTACATTTCACAACCAGAGAGACTACATCTTTTTCAGATTCCACAGGTGATGTTTTCCACAGAACTCATTTACGAGTCAGAGAGAATACTCTTGCAACTTAATTCCTAATTTTAATTATTTTCTTCCCCAAGATATATCTTCAAGAGTGAAAAGAAAGTGGGAATTCAAGAACTTGGGCCACGTTTTACATTAAAGCTGAGGTCACTTCAGAAAGGAACCTTTGATTCCAAATTTGGAGAATATGAGTGGATTCATAAGGTTAGTAATGATAATAGTCCTGCTTGGGGAGGCTAAATCTGACATGAAATGTAACCAAAAATCTTACCCTAGAAAAGTGGTATAAATGCAGTTCTCAGTGGTAGTGTTTAACTGAAGTATTTAAAGGTGTATTTTGAGAAGCATGCAAAGCAGAAACATTCTCCCTGTATTTCGAGTAAAAAAACAAAAATAGCAAGGATGGTGAATGTCAATGCACCATAACTACTTACTTGCAACTCTCTGTACTGTAACTACACTGTCTGCCCTGCTGTAAAATGGAGTGGTCATCCTTGTTGTTTGTGTTTCATCCTTTTGCATGAACTTGTTGGTAAACAACTTTCCTTTTAAATTTCAGCGTCGAGAAATGGACACAAGTAGAAGAAAATTCCACTTATAGGTTAAATCTGCCAATTGCTGCTGACCAGCTGCTTTGAACTACGGATGAACTTTGATTCCTAACTAATGATAATGATACTGAACAGTATCTGTCTGTAGAAAGACAAACAACAAACATTAAAGCTTTCTACAGCAGCAGATCAAGTAGGATGTGCCTTTCTTCCTGGTTGTAGCCAACATGACAAGGACAGTGACTTTTTCCAGTTTAGCAGGAAAAACTATGGCCATGTTTGAGCAACTTGTCATTTAGCTATCACTGAGGACTTGCCAAAGTGCTGCTGTGCTGTAGAAACAGATTATGCTTCACAACATCAAAGACAGCAAATATGTTGGTTAAAGAAATTTTCAGAATAAAGTATTTATAGTTTTACAGCTTTGTTTTATTTTTTTCTGTTAAACCAGACATCTTCAGTTAATCACGTAAGAGATAAATATTTTAAACTTATTTCTAACTTACAGTATGCTGTTTCCTGACAGTATTGGAGTAGTTTTCCAAAAAGGTTCTCCTATCCAGAGAACGTGGAGAAGGCAGTATGCAATCCATGGTATTTTATTTCATTAGCATTTTGCATAAAATAGGCATGTTGCTGAAGTTACAAAAACAATATGCATAACTCCTACAGGATCTCTTCTGTAAATATCACATTGACAATAGGTCAGTATACCCAAAGCAGTTGAAAGGAAACAAAGACAGATGGGAAAGAATTTGTAAAACCCCATTACAGGAAGTACATGAAACTATCATCTAAAACTTCTGCTCATTGACTGTGTGAGGTCTCTGAGCAGGATTTTCCCCATTGCAATTTTTAAAAATGTTTCTTCAGCCTCACAGCAACACTCAAGTTGGTATTATCTGCACATAAACTACTGTTTTGCCTTAAGTTAGCACATTCACTGGCAGCTAAGAGGTCAAGTTTTCTTGGAGCTACCTTCTTTTCATATACAGCTGTAAGTGCTTTTTCATATTTACCTAATGAATAAGAAGGCACATAGAGAGGAAGGTATCTCCTAGGATAGAATTACTTGTTAAGACAAAGAATAATTTACTCTGCCTTAATGTGATGTCTATGATATGGCACAGCTGTATAGCTGAATTATAAGCAGTCCAATTTTTTTTTTCTATTTCTGTTGTGGTACTGCTGGAACTTCATTGTTCTGAAGGACTGTTAACCCCAGGCAGACTTAGAGCAGCAGAGAATATTTACACTCCTCTCTGCTCTTTAGTTGCTACAGTGATGCACTGACTATGAGGTGCCACCATATGCAGATGTTAATCAAATTCTTACAGTAATTTCAAGGCCAGACTAAGTCAAGACACTTTTATTTTTTGCTAGGTGTATAAAACTGATTCCCGTATGAAACAGAAATACGTATCTAGCGTACAGTTCATCTGGAGAGGTAGATGGTAAGAAGTTTGATGACAGTAGCACTTTTAGAGTTAGATTTGGCACATTAAAGCTAAGCTTTTGTACAGACTTCAGACCAGGCCACGCCTTGAGGCACTCTGCCCATACACACATCAGCAGGTAGGAAAAGATGCTAAAAGATCTGAAAAACAAAACCAAAATCTAGTTAGAAAGGTATCACTGCTAAATGAAGGAGAATTCAAGAACACATTTCAGAATATGCCATGGACAACTATTTAGGAAAAAATATCCTCTTTTTCCACTTCTGCTTTATAAAATACTAGTTTAAAAAATAAACTCTTAATGAAGCCACCCCTAAAGATACAAGAAGATAATCAAAGCTCTTACAAAAGAACTGAAGCTTAGTGTCTCCTGGAAACCAAACTGGTAAGAGGAAGGATAGAAGAAGCTGTTCCCAGCCACTTTGTGCTTGCCCAAACACCAGGTTTTGCCTTTGAAAAGCAGGGAGTTTGTTGTGTAACTAACAAATTACACTTCCTCTTCGGTGAGGTGGTGCTGACTGTGCAAACAAACATTATTGGCTCATCAAGAAAACACAAGGAATCACCTCTTTTCAGGAAGTGCCTGCAACAGATACTGCAAAGTGAAGGAGTTTCACATAGAGGTAGTGTAACAAACAGAAACGAGTTCTACTTCAAAGGCTGTAACTGAGAAAGAAAATATTAAGACTTTTTATGCCTTGTGTATACAGGTGTTGTGTGAGACACAGGAAATATTCACTACCTCCACATCCAGGAATTACTTTACCTTAGCAAACCTTGGTGGGGAATTGTATGGGTCACTGATAAAGTGCAGTTTATTTGGCTTTGTATAAGTTATCAGTCTGTAATGCTTACAAGATGATCTGATTTCTTCCTTGGATTAGTGCTTACAGTTGAAGCTACCACTAGTGTGGCATCCAAGAACATTTTTAAATAACAGTAGTTGGCAAAAATTCACAATAGAAGTAACTTTAAAAGCTACAAGAACTCACAAGCACATTTCAGTTACACTGTTGTAATTTAATGCTCAAAATAACGTGGAAGTGGTTTTTCTTGTTAAATAGTTAAGGATCAACTTCTATACTGTTACTTTTCTGGGCTTTAAATATGGTTACTCTGCTAGCAACCATGTACACACATCTGGAACTTTTCTACAGTCTGCTTGAGGGGAGAACAATTTTACCAATTCAATCTGACTGTGGCCACCTTCCTATAAAGTTGCCTAACAGCACAATTTAAACTTAGCAAACTGCAGTTCTTTGGATGATATAAGTCAGCTACACAACCAAAATTTTTCGAGGTTAAGACTCAATATGAGATTTCTAAGGATTGTCAACTACAGTTAACTGTTTATCAGGTCCTTTGAAATAACATCTGTGCTCTCATCTCCAACAGATCCAAGTCAAGGGGCAACAGGAAAAGGGAATGTGGTAAAATCATCATGCATTTACTGTGGTCAAAGTAACCAAGTTATTGTGACTCTCTGAGTTTTGGTGAAACTATTGTTGATCTAAAACTCACCTTTCTAAAGAGGTTAGCCTAAAATCTGATCACCAAAATGCCAGATGAGTGAGTAGCCTTCCTGGTGATTGCAGTAGTTCTAATGAACCTATGAAGTTTAGGAATGAAAATCCAAATACAGAGTATTCCACTGTTTCTAGTTATTTAAACTGCTACCCCTATAGTAGCTTACTTGAGCAGAGTATAGGCTTTTAGAAGTACATACGTTAAAAAGTATATACATTTTTCTTTTGGCAGAGAGAGCATCTCCCCCCAAGAAGTGGTCAGTGCTCTCCTTGGGGACCACCACCACTAATCTGTTTTTGGAACTGAAGTCTGGTTTATCTGCCACAATCAGGATTCTCCACATATGCTGTCAGGCGATTCATTCTATGTGAGAAAAGGGAAATGATACCCTTACAGAGGGGAAGATACAGCACAATTGCTGCTCAGCTCAGTTAGTCTAAGTAGCAGCTCAGGAGTAGCTGGCCCCACTGCTTTGCTACAACAACAGAAACTGATGGAAGCTCTGCAACAGCAAAGTGCTACTCATAATACCTATGGCCAGCACGTGTCCAGTACAGAGATGTGACTAAAAACGGGGAGAAGGGACCAAAAATACGGATTTAGACCAACACCAGCTGCAAAAATGAGATGTTTCTGAGTGCCTTTCATACAGCCAGTCTCATTTAAATGACAAGAGAGTTTATGAATTGTAATTCAAGAACTTACCACTGAAAGATACTGAAGTAGTTCACATAATTACAAAAATGAACAAACTTTCTGGGGTCTGAATGGATTTGTACTTGATGATACTCCTGTCAGTAGGGGATCATGTTGTGCATTCTGCAGGCAGAATTGCTTCAAGTCAGCTGCAGCTTGAGAAACCTAGTTAAAATAAAAGCTGGCATTAGAATTCACTGAACACTCTATACCAAGGATGTGGTTTTTGCATTGAAAAGTATAAAGACTACTACTAAATGATTCTGCAATATAGCTTATGTAGATTTTATGCAATAATGTCGTTGTAGTTTTTTTTTTTTTTCCTTAAAGATCAACAATGTAAGAATGAGAACTGATTTGGATGTTTTAATTTCCATGCTAAACTTCCAAGTATGAAGGGTGACACATACGCAAGATCATGAAGACAGCTTTATTAGATATATGAAGATTCTTGTTCTAGCATAAACAATTTAAAAATACTGTCTATGGTTTAACATGTTCTACTCGACTGAACTGGCATTTCAGGCTCCCTTAGGAAAGCCATCCTTATGGTGAGATAACGGGGTTCTAAGCACCTTTATAAGGGGTTTTTGGCATGCTGTACCTCCTAAAAAATGAACAGTGAAAAATTCTTTGTCTTGCTTTTCTTTGCTGTAACTCGGAACTCATAAAATACAACGATCAAAGTTTCAAAAAAAGTTGCATCTTGCACTGACACTTCGTATCTGCAGTTTGCCCACTTTCTCTGCCGTGCCAGGCGCGGTCTCACCCCAGCCCGGCACAAGTTCAATGCACTTCGTGTGCCTGGCAGCGACATCTCCATCTTGCCGTGCCGGGGCCAGCCCAGCCTGTTGTGCGCCCCGGCTCGGGCGGCCTCTCCCCAGAGCCCGACGGAAGGGCGTTCCTCGCTCCGAGGGCACGAACGGGCAGCGCGGGCCGCGTCCATCGCCCCGGGGAGCGCTTCGGCCGGGGAGCGGCCCCGCGGCCCGAGGGGCGGAGGGGAGCGAGCGGCCGAGCCCCGGGCAGGGGTGGCGGCGGAGGGGACGCGGCTGCGCTGCCGTTCCGGGCTCGCCCCGGCCGGGGAGCCCCGTCGGAGCCGCGGGAGCAGCCCGG
>VZUI01037484.1:0-16068 GCA_013401135.1 Cettia cetti | reverse complement strand
TCTGGGCAGAGACCAAAGTAGTCATAGAAACCCTTATCAAACTATGACAGTAACAAATTCCAAGGTAGGAGGCCTCAAACAGGGTAACTAAAACTACGCTAAAGTTACAATAAATAATCCTAAACTCATATCTAAAACCTATAAAACAAATTCTGCATCCCCATACTAAATGACAAAGAATTTGTTTACCAGGATCAGAGAGAAATGTTAAATTGAAAATTTAAAACACAGTGCAGGGAAATTTTACATGCTATTGCAGTTTTAGCATACAATATTTTTCAGGTACTGTAATTATTACCTCTTTGCCAGATATATAAGAAACATAGAATCCCCCATCTTTTCTGTAGAACATATAGAACAGGAAATAAGGACCTGCCATAATAGTCCAACTGTGACTGAATTAGTAATTTCACTAAGCTAGCCTATTTATGCAAGTCCTTATGCTGTATCCTGCACATATATCTGTGTCATTTCTTTTGTATCATTTCTTCCACATAAAAAGGATGGTTTTAAATCACCATTTTTATAGAGATGACATCTCCTAGGACTTCTCATCTTACACAAAGAGCTCCAGCACATATGAAACACTGACCTATAGTGTCATCTTTTCATTTGCAATTTAACAGCAATTTTAGACTGTATCCCACTACTGCAAAAGCCTTCCTTTGAAAATACCTCTGACTCATGGTTATCCTGCTATCAAAATGCAACTACTGCTTCAGCTGGTGCAGACTTATTGAGCTACTTTTGACCTGGAACTGATACTGTCACAACTATGGGGAAAGCTCCACAAAGCAGAAGAAATAAATTATAATTTTTTTCTCCGTCATTTCTCTGAGGCTGACTTTGCGTAGCTTAAAACAGACAGAAAAATGACTTGCGTAAAATTCAGTATTGTTTGAGCTTTTTTGAATATTTTCCCAGTATTGCAGCCAGAGGTCCTTGATGAAAGTGGAAGCAGGCATCCAAAAGCCTTGTTTCTTTTTTTTGTCAGTAGTTCACGGAAGTTAATAATATTATTCCCAACCAAGAAAAAAATTAAAAATGTTAGTTTATTTGACATATGCTACTCTTTTGGTTGTTTCATTGCATATATTCTAAAGTGAACTTAAATCCTGTTGTCTTGATTTTTTTCTTATTGCAGAGGCTCATCTGAGCCTTTACATATCCTAGTACCTTGTCAACTTTTTGTTTACTGAATTAGTCAAGAAGAATAAAATTCTTCTTTTGTAGTCTCAGAGTTTGTAGACATTTCACTTCTTTACATACCCTTTAAAATGGCTCAAAAATAAAGATAAGGTTTGATCTGTGTTTTCAGAACATTATTAACATTGCTTTTGTGCTTGTCTTTTAAGCAGATAGAGGTAAAACTGTGTATCACAAACTGGTTGAATGGACTACAGTCTACGAGTGAAGCAGCATTACTCCTTTTGTGATTCTATACTTTTAATAGCTTTGTAAATTTCTTTTGAGATAAAAATTTCAGTTTCTATTAAAATCTTAATAAATATCACCTAAGATTCATGCTTACAGGTAAATCTTGCTATACAAAAGGACTTTTTTTAGAAAAAATGAACAGAATACTTTTAACATTAAATCCCATCTGAATCCTAAATCACTAGCAATGATATCAATTCTTGTGATAAAAGTACATCTTAAAAAAGTGTTAGTAAAATTTTTTTTTGAACAAACATAAGAAAAAAGAACTCAAAATAATAAGTGTCTTAGAAAACAAGTGAAAAATACAAAAGCAGGAGGGTCTCATTTGACTTAAGAATGTAGATTTAACATTGCCTGTCAGGAATAACATCAGTAAGATCAAAACAACTGCACAAGTGTAAATTACAGGTCTCCACAAAATGAGTTTCTACTTTAGCAAGTAGGCAAATTAAACACATCTGTGCAAGATATGTTGCACAAAAAAAAAATCTGAATGTGATAAGAAAGATGACTCCCAACTACCAATTAAGGGGGAAATAGGCAAGGCAGAGTTGTAATGAAAAAAAACATTCAAAATGCATGAAGCCATTAAATAACCTTTTGAGGCATGTGATGCATTATAGCAAAATATATTTGCAGAACAGGAAGATTCAGATAAGAGAAATAAAAAGTCAACATTTGTGAATAACCTCCAAAGTATTTCAAACTTAGACAGAACTTAAAACTCCTGTAGAAAACCAGAAACATTGCCTTTTATTCTGTAGCTGAAAATCATGCTGATACTGGAGATTTTTTTTTCTTCCCTTTTCCTTTCTTTTCTTTTTCTCTTGCTTTCCTTTATTCCCCATCTACTTTTCCTTCTATTTTCTCTCCCTGATTTTAAAAGAAATTATCACCAAAACAATGCATTCCTCAATACATAGAAATGAATACCATCCTGCTTGATCTAAAGGATCATGGTTAATGTGAGATATTCATCAACTCAATTAAGTATTTAACTATGCATTTTAAGCTCCAGTTTTAATTCTGCTACTAATTAGTGCTAATATAATGACCTCACAGCAAACACACTCATTAATGCAGGATCAGCTACTCTTTAGCTCCTTATCTTGCTTATTACTTTTTACATAATGCTTATATGCATAGAACAAGAGTTGTATTTAACTAATGGGAATCCATTTACATACCAAGATATAGATACAGGTTGAACTAGAAGACTTTAAGTGCAGTATAACTAGGAATAGTTTTATCATTTATAAATTTCTTCCTAGGTAGGACTTCATCTCACTCTTTACAATAAAAGCTGGTGCTTTGTGGGTTTCCATCCTTTTTTAAATTATTTTTCTTTTTACACAAACCCAAGTATTGAAAGCAGGCTCAAAAGCATTATTTTTTTTCTACTCACTTTCTGAGAAAGCCTTAAAAGTCATATGTCTGAGTTTATCATCCCTTACTATATTCACACATCCATGTCACTATCCCCTATAATTATAGCAGATATTTAAAAAATACATATGTAATACATATTTCTAAAGTGTCCTGCAAACAGAACTCTAATCATATTGCTCATTGTTCTGGCTGAGCATAAACAGTGGTGGATAATTAGCTTAAACAGCTGTCAATATAATAATATATCAAAAAGATAAGACTATCAACATGTAACCTGGAAGAAGTTTTATTATCTGTGCCCTGTCAGCTTAATACTTCCTCTGATAAGACATCATTACAGACTTTTAGTGGTGATTTGAGCTTCTGAACAGAAATATTGGGGAACGTCAGTCAGTCCCAGATAACATTTGGGACTCACTTTTTTTCTAGTGAGCCCTCTGACTCTGTCTACATCATCAGATGAGTAAATATGCATTTTTTAGGAACACAACTAGACTGGGGTAATCTACTCTTATATGTGAACTCTTTTCAGAATTACAAAGGAAGATTGACACAAAATAAGTTTTCTTCATGCTAAGTCCGATGTAGGTGCTCTGAAAGTCTTAGGTTTATTGGAAATGCCTGTGAGAACAAAACAGAGATGTACAATTCTAATAGGAGGAAGGAAAGATAACAATCTTTATTTTGGCACTGCCTGCCAAATTAGAGAAAGCATCATTCAAGTAAGGTTTTTGAAAAGAACAGAAAATTTTGGGTTTTTTTCAACTTACCTGACAGTCTTCTACAAAAAGAGAACTTGATTCAGAATAAATGTAAAGGAAGAACAAATAAGGTTAGACAGTTACAGTATAACTCTCTGGAAAAGAACATTCAGAGTTTAGGGAGAGGTAGAAGCATGCTGGAAACACTGACAGTTCCTAGAGAAAGCAAAGCCAAAAAGGGCACAGTCACAAAGAAGAAGTAGCAGTGCGAGGTAAGAAAAGGTCAGAAGTTCTGACATTCGTCCTTAAATGAGCATACCTGGAAGGAAGTTTCCTTTGATATTAAAACAGATTGATTAGAGTTTGTCAGAATGTATGCAACAAAGCATTGAAGACCCAATGATATTTTATAAGAAGGACTTTTGAGGTCAGCCATTACAATACTACCTCTTTGTGCTATATACCTGACTGTAGAAATACAGATACTGCTTTAAGCATGGACAAGTACTTTGGCTGACTTAAAAGAAAAAGAGGGAATACATGAAAAGGACCCTTATGATTTATGGAATAAATATTCTCTGGAAATATGTGCTTAATAAAGTAATACAAAACTCTTGCATGTTTGTCATATAAATTCTTTGATAAAATTAGACATTGATACTTAACACTTATAATCTATTTTTTTTCAGATAATGTCTCCATAGCCATTCATGAAATCGATAAAAATCAGGCTGTATTTCAGCTTAAAATATTTTTGACAGAACTAACTGCATATCAATTTTAATTTTATTCCTATATTATTGAAAACTATGTCTTAATCTGAAAACAATTAAAAAATCTGAGACACAGTTGCTGTAATTTTTGCTTTACATGCTTCTATGGGCACCCACATCACCAGCACAGCAGCCTTGTGGATGACAAGCAAACAGAGGATTACAATGCTCTCAGGTCCTGCTTTTTTAGAACAGCAGAGACTCTTTCACCAGTCTTGATGATTCTGATTCAAAAAAAGAAAATCCAGCCTTCAATGATATGCTCCATTTTTTTTCTTTTTTTAAGATTATAAATCCTTGACTCTTATTAACATTTTTAAGTCCAAATCTGCTTCCTAGTGCAGACTCGCCCAACATCCACGATGTTGAAATGCAGGCAAGTGATGAAGTCATAGACTTGGCTGTACATTCTTGAAAAGCAAGTTTCATATTATTTAAGCAGAGCCAGTTAAGTGAAGCATGAGCTATACTGTTGCTCAGCCCATCCCTTTGGGATTCAGAAGATAACTACTTCAAGAGCAGCCTATGCTTCTCCCTGCATAGGAATGAAGCACTGCCAGAGGGTAACAAAAGCTTTTTCCCAACACCTATCACATAGGAAGACTGCATGAAATACATCTTGATGGAAAGCTAGTGTTTTTTTTGCTACATTAATTGATGAAAGGATGTCCAAAAAAATTTTTCATTAATAATGAAAACATAATGGTACAATAATTATATTAAATAAAATATATCTGTGGTTGTTATAAGTGAGTATGTTCATTTAATGACTTATAATTTATGCATTAATAATTTTGTCTGATCCTTTTTTGCTTGCTGTGTCAGAGGCCGGACTGGTATATATTTCCCTTGCTGTTCAATATGGAGAATAAAGAAATATGTCAAGAACAAAAAGTGCTACTGATGGTGATATTTAAATAACAAAAAAGGTGAATAGACTGAATCTGCAAATGTTACAACATTCTTTCTAGATGAAATAATGTTGGTTTTTTCATTTGAAAAGCAAAAGATGGTTTCTAAGGCTTTTCCTTGTATAAAACCTCAGAAGGTCAACATTTGTTTTTTGCTTAAAAAAACCCAAAAGTGTTTCTTTTGCTTATGTGACAAAAGTTCTGGTGCTTTTTGCCTAGCTATTTCTAGGTGCTTTTTAGTAGCTATCCACATCCACAGCTGACCTTTGGTTTAATTAAACACATTCTTCTTAGGCTTATGTGCTCAAATAAATGACAACTGTGACTATAATCTGAGCAATCTATATTTAAAAAGAATTCTCTTTATCATAATCTATGCATAAACTTTATCAGAGCACTAAAGATCAATGACTGTTTGCACACTTACAATCTGTCCTGTATGTTATAATTTGTTATATTTGAATGCTACTGTGTAACTAAAACATACCTTAAAATTATCATCTGTATTTTGTAATATTTATTGTATACATTGATTAACTGTATTATTTAAAAAACACCAGAAGTTGCATAGATTAAGCATATTTTAGTCTTCCTGTTCTAGAGTAAAGGTTTAGATCTACAAAAAATTCACATGTATGTTAAACAATGACAAAAAATATCCATCATATCATACACTCAAAAAAGTTAATTGAGATTAGTTGTGGATAGTTGCATTGTGTATCTGGACAACAGCTGAAGTCTGTCAGACTGCTTGTCTTATGTTATAGAACCAAAATTTAAAAAAAAAAAGTGTACTCTATTTCATCTGTTGAAAGCAGTTGGGAAAATGTTTTGTTTTTCTTTATCTCTTGTAACCACACGGGGAAGGGTGCGGATGCTTTCTGATAATGGCCCAGCTGTTAAAACCGGGTGGGGCAGTGATTCTTATCTCTTTCATCAGCATCTTCCCTCCAGGGAGATATCTGCTGATAATGGGCCATTAAGGTTCACCACTTACATGACACATTACATCATCCCATTGTGAGATGCTCCACCCAGTGGTGGGGGGGCTCCAGAGTTCCTACCTGGATAAAAGGGAGATGGAAGAACACCAGCAGGCAGTTCTTCACTGGATTCCTCAGAGGAAGACTGGACCCATCTCGCCATCGCTGGACTTTTCCATGGGATCATCTCTACTCCACGGAACCCCATCTGTTACTCCAGAAGGATTCATCTGGACTGATCCTAACACCCTGACCAACAGGGTGTCAGGTCACATCCCTGACTCTATCAGGGTTTTCTAGGTGGTTTTTGTTTGTTTTGTTTCCTTGTCTTTCTGTACTACTACCTTTGTATCCTTTTTACTATTCCTAGTAAAAGAACTGCTATCCCTATTCCCAAAGCTTTGCCTGAAAGCCCTTAATTGCAAAATTATAATAATTTGGAGGGAGGGAGGTTTACATTTTCCATTCCAAGGAAAACTCCAGCTTTCCCTGGCGGATACCTGTCTCTCTAAACCATTACACTGCTTTTACAGGGAATGTTGCACATAGGCTCCTAAACACCAAGAAAAACCCAAGCCACGTTTTCAAGGAATGTATTTATGAGGTTAATAAATGATACCTACATTAAATTTTGCCACATGGAAATAGACAAGGTTATTGAGGGATAGGGTTATGATATCTATATTTGCTGATTAATAGTAACATATTGGTTTAGATTCTTTATACCTATTTGTTTGAATTCTCAAAGGTTAAAGGCACAAGAAAAAATATCTCTCATTAAAAATGTATCTATCTATTAAAAATTAAATATAAAAACATAGAACAGGCAAGAATATCTGTAGTTTGCAAACATATGACTGAGGCACTGCTATAGAGAGTACCTATAGGGCCTTGGGAAACGGCTCTAGTTTTTTATTTGAGAGAAGAGGCTACATTGAGAGTACACTGCTACATTGCTGAATCTGACAATTCAACAGCCATAAGGCTACCATGGCTCCATGTGTCAGCAACAGTCATGAAATGGTAAGCTTGAACAGAACACCTGCAGAATACCTTGAACAGGATATATCTGTCTACATGTGGTCAGACATACAGGTGAACACTTACAGCAAACAGATCACTCACTCAGACATGAAAGCTACTGATGGCCTCATCCCATTCCTGTCTGGTTGCTAAAGATGAAAGCCCATTCATCCCAAATATATACAGTGCAGTTCCCTGCAGAAGCTGGGCTCAGTTTCTCAGTCTCCCTGGTTGATGGCTCCTGGGCATACTAGCCACCAAGGCCACAGCATTTTCTTCTTGCTGGTGCTCATACAAGCCATGGACACACTCAGTAACTGGCCTTACACAGTCAGTCTACCCAGTATCTGTCCCTTAGATCTATAAAGGCTCCCAAAATCACATGTGCAAGTGTTTCTGGTAGCTGGCCCTATGATTGTATGAAATTCCTCATGAGGGAAAGAGAAGGGGAAGGTACTGATCTTTTCACTCTCATGACCAGTGACAGGATCTGAAACAACAGCATGAAGCTGAGTCAGGGGAGGTTTAGGTTGGATATCAGAATAAGATTCTTTACCCAGAGGGTGGTTAGGTACTGGAACAGGCTTTCCAGGGAGGTGCTCACACCCTCAAGCCTGACAGAGTTCAGGAAACATTTGGACAATGCTCTCAGACACACAGTGTAATTCTTGAAGTGTCCTGTGCAGGGCCAGGAGCTGAACTCCATGTTCATTTCAGCTCAGCATATTCTATGATTCTATGGTTTATTTCTAAATGTGTTATTTGTTTATATGTAAATCAAATATCATGTATCTGTTCGTAGAAAAATAAAATAAAATAATTATTTTATATTTAAAGAGCTAAGAATTAAGTATATTGTGAGTTTCTATTTAATCAATTATTATACCATGTGTATCATTACCAGTTATTAGTTTATCATTTCACTATGTCAATTAAAATATTATTTGACACACAGATAAATTTTCATTTGTTTTCTGATGTTATTCCATATTTATGCTGGAGCTGAATTTGTTCCCATATTTATAATCCATCTGAAGAACACAAGTTCCCATAAAGTCCACAAAAAAGTTGCATTAACTTCTGAGAGATGATAGAAACACTGGTGAGAAAAGGATGATTCACAAGCCCTTGACTGCTTTTCATCTAAGTAATGTTCTTGGCAGGGTGAACACTTGTCTGATGTGGAGAAGCAACAAATGACTTTGAAAATTAACCAGGGTCTGGACTGCTCAATGAAGCATATATTATTCCTTCCTATTCTCTATAATAGAAGAATTGCTGCTTGAATGGTTTCCTCAGCTTAATCAGCAAATCTAACCTCTGTACTTTTCCAGTGGTAGAACAATTTACATTTATACCTTAACTTTCATTGTTCTCCAAAATTTAGATGCAGCCTTGATTTTCTTTGTTACCATGATTACATAATGAATTATTATATATCATTAGTGCTTATGTCCATTTTATTTTGGTTTGAAACATGAGGTTTTTTTTAAAAGTTGCTATGGAAGTGATTTTACAGATAAACAAAGTAATCTTGCGCTTCAAAATAGGAACATTTGTGCAACAATATGTTTCTTAAATATGTTCTTGAGTCTTTGAATAAACTGTATCTTCTGGCAAAAAATGAATAATCTCAGGAAAAATGGGTATTTCACCAGGTCCAAAAAGAAAAGAAATCTCAGAAATTAGCTTGCAACAGCAGCTTAGACAGCTGGCCATTTTACAATTGCAGTGACAATGTCTTAATTGACCATAAAATCTTAAGAGCAGTATTGTAGACTTTCACTGCGTTTATTCACTATTTGTACCTCAGAGGTATAAATGACACACGAAGAAAGAGGCCATCAGTATGATAGGAAAGGATAATTTTAATCTACGATTTTGCCACAAAACCAGAGATTGTTTCGGGGGATACCTCTTATTTTTATTATATTAAACAATATAATGCACTGGAATCTGCTTTTATTTTGTGTTGGGGGGGTGTTCTTTTTTTTTTTTTTTTTTGTTGTTTGGGGTTTTTTAATTTCGTTTCATTTGAAGTTTTGGGGTTTTTTTTGTACTGGTTACAGACTGTTGCACAGGTCAGAGTTACCTAGAACAGCTGCATTCGTTGTGCTATGCTCCCAGTCAAACACATCCCCAAGTAATATACAGGATGGGAGGATGTATTTGAAGTGACATAAACCTTTTATATGTCTTACTCCCTATCCTTCTAGAATTCTATATCTTGGGAAAACACATAGGAGCTAAAAAAGATGGATATTCCTAACACACAGTTCCTTTTCATGTTGCACACTTCATTAGATGGAAATTTTAAAATATGCTAGTAAAATTCTCCTGGTGCCTATATGCCTCTCATAAACAAAGGTATGCATACAGACTGCTACATGATAACTTGCTTTGCCAGCCCCATTTGTTTCCTTTCATATTTATTATCCACTTAACTTCTAAATCACCTCTCCATCTCATATATTAGAATTTTCCTACACAGAGAACTTAAAATGGTTTTGTCTGCATTATTTTAATTTGTTCAAATTTATTTCATTTATGTATTCATTTTCCAGATTTCATTTGTTTCATTTAAATAACCAATTTTTTATGTTTTCTAAAAATTCCAAAAATATAAAGACCATCTTTACCACTGTGACAGAAAGGCTTTTGTAAAAATGACAATTTAGCAGTTATCTAAGAATTTGGAATCAGCTACTTATTGCTAGCAGATATTGCCTTCTGAATAGTCTTTCTAGGCTCTGTACATAGGCCTTAGGTCATGGTGTATCTATGACCACACACACTTATATTATATGTTCCTATAATGGTTTCGGTGGTTGATTTCTCCAGTACTGTTTCTACATCTTTTCTTGTTGGAAATCATCGTGCTCCAGCTCCCATCATTGAATCATTTCATATTTCTCTCTGATATGTTAAAGATCCCTTTATCTGAAAGCTCTTCCTCAGTATAGCAAATGCACCAAGTGACAGGAAAGGGAACTATATCCCACAGCCATTTTGTGTTTAGACTTATCAACGCAAACAATTAATTTGTTAAATCAGTATTAATAAAAAATATGATTTCTATAAACTATGAAGTGATTCCTGTAAATTAAAGACCATGAAAATATTATCCCAAGTATGAAGATGGTGAGAATACCTGCATCACAAATATCTAGAATCCCTCATTTCTTTGTGACCAAAACAAAAAGTTAGAGAATAGTCTAATTTAATTTCAAGAAATTGGTTATTCAGTGAGATTTTTCAATGACTCTATCTTTACTTCATAAAAAATAAAATAAGGGGATCCTTCCTATTTAATTCTTTAAAGTTTGTGCTATACTCTTCCTTACCTTTTTTGTTTTGAATGCTAAATATGAACAATTCAAACAAACTACACCCCCACACACCCAGTATCCACATCTATCCCTTAAAATTACATTTTTTAAGAAAACTGTTAGTGACTAAGATAAGGCTGAGGAATCAGAAAAGATGTGCTGAAGAAACCCATGTTAAATGTCTCATGGCAATCTCTTCAGCTATGACTAAATGGAGTAAGCTCTGAAATCCCTAGTACATGGAAGTCCTTGACCTGTTGCAGCAGGTCCAGAGAAGAGCCACAAAAGTATTTGAAGGATGGACCACCTCTCCTATGAAGATGGACTGAGAGTGTTGAGTTTGTTCAGCCTGGAGAAAAGAAGGCTCCAGGAAGATTTTGCTGCAACAAGGGGAATTGTAAAAAAGGTGGGAACCGAATTTTTAGTAAGACCTCTAGAAATAGGGCAAGCAACAATGGTTTTTAATCAAAAGATGGTTGATTCAGACTAGATATAAGAAATACATTTTTAATGATGTATGTGCAGAAGCATTGGAATGGCTTTCCCAGAGAGGTGGTGATTGCCCCACTCCTGGAAAAATTCAAGATCAGCTTGGATGGGGCTCTGAGCAACCTTATCAGGCCCAAGATGTTCCTTCTTGTTGCAGAGGGAAGTGAACTAGAGGACCTTAAAGGGTCCTTTCCAACCCAAAATATTCTATGATTTAATAATTCTGTAAAGATGGCTAGGGTCTAGCAGGTTTTGTTTGAGTTTTTTGGTTTTTTTCTTTATTTTTTAATCTGTTTAGGGAGATACTAGTCTATTTTACCTGAATTGTAAATTAATTGAATTAATTTAAAAAAACCCCTTCATATGCATTCTGCAGATTTTTTTTAATTAAGATCTAGTATGTAAAATGCACATTTAACATACTTGCCATCATATTTTACTGTTTCTCAAACAGCATTGTGTGAACTGCCCTTCCTAAAGTACAAAAAGTTCTGATCACTGTGATATATGTAATAAATTTTTAGTACTTCTACAACCAAATTCAAATGAAATTTGTTCCAATATGTAAACTGATGGGTAGAATGAGTCTCTCTTCTTACCTTTCCTTGAAAACTATGAAGTATTCACAAAAGGATGACTAACAAAAATGTATCTTGATTCTTGTGCTTGTTATTATGCATATTAGATTACTACTTCACAGTGAAGATATAATTGTATTCATTCCATATGGTTAGGCTCATTAGAACAGAATTTTAAAACAAGGAAATTAAGACAAATCTGCTTGCTCTGTGAGATATTTCAGACATATTCTGATGATTAATTCAAACTTAATAAAATTGCATTGATCTGCAGTCTTGAGAACACCTCTTGTCATGCAGGAAGAGAAGAAGGTTTGTTACTCCCCAGGCAAATTGTTTTTTGTCTTGAATCCTCATATTCTGTTGTTAATGATAATAAGTGCTGGTCAGAGCACTGGGGACTGGCTGTTGGAAGATGTTCAAAGAGCATCAAAAGACAAACAAAGAAAATAAAAATAAACT
This sequence comes from Cettia cetti, assembly GCA_013401135.1. Lineage (NCBI taxonomy): Eukaryota > Metazoa > Chordata > Aves > Passeriformes > Sylviidae > Cettia > Cettia cetti. The sequence goes on along the minus strand of VZUI01037484.1, from coordinate 3,990 downwards.
TCTTCTTTTCTGTCCATTGGCAACTCCATATAGCATTTGCAGGGAAAGACTGACAACATGAAATATCTTGCTCATCACAAAATTTGACAACATGAGGTTTACTTGTGTCCTGGTTTCAGTTAGGATAGAGAAAATATCTTCTCAGCAGCTGTTACAGTCAAGATATTTTTTGCACATACGAACATCTTCAATCCAGCATGGGATTCTTTTAAAAAATTTTAATAGCATCTTCCAGTAATATACATTAGCTCAGTTTGTTATGGTTCTAACACATCTAAATGTAGATTCATGGACCACTTACAGTAGAAGAAATAAACTCATCAGAAATAACTGAAGAATTTATTAATTATCTTAATTTCCTTTTTTTTTATATTGAGAACATAGACCTGTGTTAAGACATTCACCATTTGTGCAGTAATCTGACAGAAGTAGCTATATATGAAAAGGATATATAATTTAGATGGAGAAAAAACCCACACCTTTGTATAAACAAATTATTTTTTCCTCTAAATTGCACCTGTTCCTTCTTCTGCAAATGGCATATCCTTTTCTGCTGTTATGAATGAGTTTTGAAACTAAATGTTAATGAGGAAAACTGAAATCCTGAGTGTTGTAAAGAAATTCTAAATGCAAAATACTTACTAAACTATACTAGTCACTTCTTCTTACCATATACTTTTACACCTTCTTAGTTTATTTTTAAGAAAGAAGCGTATCATCCACATTCTACTGAAAAGCAGCACTTGTTTTGTATAGTTATAATAACAAGGAGAAACCAGTACAATGATTCTGAACCAGCCCATAATTACTCTCAGAAAATATGGCTGCTACAGGGTTATCAGCAGTGTACTAAAGAGTGCTGAGACCTTTCATTTTCACAGACAGTATTTATCAGTTTTTTCTGTGGTCTACCTGCCCTTATGAAATCACACTAGCCCATTCCTTTCTTATCCTGTAGCCTGGCACAGTAAAGCAGCTTCTAAATTTAGCATTTAAATATTTTTATTGTATGCCTTCAACTCAAACTTCCAGTTGCAGAACCAAGCACTGAAGCTCAGTTCCATTCATAGTGCATGACCTTAAAAGTCCAGACATGAGAGAAAATGCGTACAATGAGGGTAAAGAAGCTCCAGGCATAAGACATTTCTGATCCATAGCTCTGCTTTCTATCTTCAAGATTTGCTTAATGGTTTAGGACTCAGAATGGAGTTTGGCATAAACACTTTGCTGGATGACTATGGGACTTCCTGACACTATTTAAAAACTAATGTCAAGGTTAGAAATCAACAAGAAGGGCTGCTTAGTAACTCTTTCTTTCCCATTTTAATATCTCATTGATTATTTTCTTCATACAGCTCTCAAAATGGATCCATATAAATTAAATCTAAATCCTGTGTAAGGGTTTATATCATTAAGAGGTTGTGTGAGGTACCCTGAAGATACACTAGTCTCACAGCAATTAGGTCTCCAAACCCTGAAGTCACCAGCTTCCTTTTTTGGTCACATAAACAAAAAATAAATGTTGTGATACCAAACTAGGCCAGCATCTTCCGCATACTTGAACCTGTTTACTTGAACTCACAAAATATTCATTTACTGATTCATCTCAGCTGTGGTATTCAAGAAAATAACTGTGTTTAGATCATGATTTCATGATCATTGGCCATTAGAGATACGTTTCACCTGAGATGCAAATTGCCTTTCTGAGCATTTTTTTTAAATGCAACATTCAATAACATTATTATATGGAAAAATTGAAACAGTACCAAAAAAGGGAGTATTTAACTAATTACAGACATCTCATAAGAATTTGAAAGTCTCCTGTGTAAAAGTTCTCAGGGAACTACTACCCCATTCATGAATAACTCAACCAAGCTATTTAGTAGAGAAGTATTGACTGGCTTCTTGTTAATATTGATGAAATTTCATATACATAAGATATTTCCCCAGGTTCTTATGAGTTTTGCACTGAAACACAGGATTTCAAAACAACTTGAGTTTCTTTTCTCAAGTCAAGTACAGTGGCATGGGATTTTCTATAACATATTTTCAAAAATCTGTGGATGTTACTTCCAATAACATAATATAAATTCATTGCAAATGACTTCCTGAATAGTCCAGTAAAAGTTTCATTTTATGCAAGACTAGAATTTAAAATTTGTTCCAATTTCATTTAAAAAATTAGTTCTCACTGATTTTAATGAAATTAACAAATGGTTACTCTTCCCTCATGTAGGATTATTGTCTTTAATAATTAAAAATAATTTTTTTCATATAGAACAAGTTTTTCAGTGCTTGTTTTCTTAATAATTTTCTGATCTTCTATTCTAGAAGACATTTAATGAAAAGGACCTTTAGTCTAAAATAAGAAAAAGTAAACATCATCGCATCTCCGAACAATCAGAAAATTATTTTAGTAGAAAAAAAAAGAGAAGTGCAATTTTTATGAAATAAAAAATGAGGGTGAGTACATAAATTCATATTGAGTGTTTTCCTTACTTGGTTTTGCTGCCTAATATATTTGTTACAATATAGCTAAAACTTGCAAAATATTTTTAATTTATGGTATTTTTTAAGCATTTATTGTAAACACAGAACTTCAGCCTGGACTTGATAATAATATAATAATAATAATAATAATAATAAATTTATGATGATGATAATAACTTGTCTAATAAGATCCAGTATACTGTCACCTTTGAGTATCTTTCACTGTCAATTTTCATTCTCTTGACTTTCACTCCCTCATCTCTGATGCAATTTAATCTCTTATCAGAAACTCAAGCTGTCTCTTTCCTCTCTCCTTCCCTCTTCTCATTCCCTTGTTGTTCTTCAGCCTTAGATCAGTTACAAACACTTCGATGATATCATCTTCCTTCTGTATTCTGTGATAAAAAATGTTCCTTTTATGTGCACTTCATTTTCTAATGTAGTGCAGTAATGTTCTAATTTCTGTAACATGCTCTTGCAGTTTAGCGTCATCTGCTTGATTTGACTGGAAACTATTAAACACATCAAGTGTTTCAGGGCCAGCTATCATGAAATATGATATTATCTGCTGAGTTTTACTCCTTTGTGGCACATACCTGCTTCAGACATGGAATAAACTGCTGATTAAATCTTCTCCACATATTTTTTATACTACCATAATGCTCTGTCCTTTGAGCATTTTCATTACTTTATTTTTCCACTCAGGATGTTTATAAAACAGTAATCATTCTGCTAATTCCTTATGTTTGTTGAGAATACATTGCATCAGTAGGATTGCAGTAATGGAATAAGATCCATCCCATTACAGCTCTTCAACCTTGTCACCATGCTAACAGGCTTTGCTGATACATCCTGTTCTTCACTGAAATTAAGACACCTGGGAGAAGGTGCACTTACCAGGACTTATTGCTCAGTTCCAGAAAATCACCTCCTTGTTGATCAAAGAGGAATCAATCCAGGATGAATAAGTCAATTTATGTAGCAGCTGGATATTTTGCCTTTTTATTCAGATCATCTACACCCTTGCTATTTTCAAAGCTTTAAAAAAATGTGGGGACTCTTCAGTGCCAATTTAAGATCCAGCTAAGAGACAGAGTGAATCTATGCTTATTTTAATTCTAAGACAGACCTATGGACAATAACCTAGTCCATGATGACTGTACTGTTATATCAGACTGTCTTTCTTTGAGGTAGAACACCCTTCACTTTCTCCTAGATAAAAGTACTGTGATAAAGTGTCCATTTACATTGTGGCTACTGGTGCCAGTCCTTCCTTATTGTCTTGGTTTAGGGTAAGTTTGGGAGGAAACCTCCAAAGAGGGTTCCTCTGGAAAGCAAACCCAAACAGCCCGTCCCCCCAGCCAGTCCAGGAAAAACTTCCTCAGAGAAAAGTGGAAAAAACTATTAAACTATTTATTTAACAAACAAAATACCTACAAGCACAAAGAATGGATACTATGAAAATATAAAATGAACAGTGACACAATAAAACCTCTCGCC
>VZUI01037482.1:0-21745 GCA_013401135.1 Cettia cetti | reverse complement strand
TTTTTTTTTTTTTTTTTTTTTTTTTGTTGGGGGTTTTTTTGGTTGGTTTTTTTTTTTTTTTTTGGTGGTTTGTTTTTGTTTTTTGTTTTTGTTTTTGTTTTTTGTAGCTGCCTAAGCTGGGCTCCAGTTTGACTTCACAGTAACTTTATTTTTAAATTTCAAAATATAAACAGTACAACTGCAGCCCCTGGAGCATTATACTCTCTATCAAATATTCATCAGTTTCAACATAATCTGGCAACAAAGCAAGGGCTTTACCTTACCAGAATCTTGTAACATAACTCACTGTACTCCTGCAAATTCTATTGGTTTTATGTAGTTTTGCAAAATCAAATTTATGTATTATACTACACAATTTTTTTTGTCAATAGTACATTTTTTTAAAGATTTAGGGATATGGTAGTATCATGTTATTCATGCGCAAAGAATTATTATTAAGAATTTAACTGCCAAAAATATTTCAAAAATATCTAGACATTTTTTCTTACTCTGCAATTAGCAGAGAGGTGTAGGGGCCTTTGGATACTCATCTTGGAACTGACTGGAAAAAGAACTTTCCCATCAATTTCTAGAGGACACCAAGACAATTAAATTGGAATCACTTCTGGACAACTAAAAGCCAGATGAATCCCAACACAAGGATATGATTCACTGGTCAGACAAAGACAGATTTGTTTGTCATGGTACAATTCATGCCCAAAGATGTGAATGGAAGCTATTCCATTTGTTCCAAATTTATATCCAGGTGCAGGAAACAAAAATAACTCCTGGCCAGCATATCAATTAAGTCTGTGCTACTAACTAGCTATGACCAGGCAATGGTGAAGTACTGAATCATTTCTGGGATATTTCACCTCTGTCTCCAGATTCCTGTTGATGCACCATGGGATGCTCCACATGCTGAAGAATGGGACAAAATGACCATGAAAGAGCTGATAAATAAGATTTGCTGGAGCAAGTACGTAAATCTTTACATACTTTGAAATTCCAGCTGTGGAGTGATGGTGGCTCTTTGGCAGGTTCTGTGGTACAGCTGAGTAGAGATCTGGAGGTGTTTGAGATGGGCTTTGGTTGGCTGGCAGGTGCATCAAAGGTGCTGGGGGAGCCTGGGGTTTGCTTCAGCATGTCCCTGCACACAACAGTGCTGGTGTGGGCTCTTCCCACAATCCTTTCACTTCAAACCATTGGATCATTGAGCTCCAGCCAGCTCTCCTGTGGCTCTTTGCCTTACAGTATGGTTTTCTATGAGACTCTGACATTCAGGCCCTCGAGGAGGATGAAATCTGCCCTTCCAAATTCCAGGGCTGCAATTCTGCTCTTTGCTGTGCTGCTCTCAGGATCTTAAACTCCACAGTCTCGTGGCCACTGCAGCCAAGGCTGCCCTTCACCTTTGCATCATCCCACAGCTCCTCCTTGTTTGTGAGGAACAGATCCAACAGAACATCAGCAATGATTGGTAGGAAGAGGGCTCAAGGTGTTGTGTTATCTATAAAATGACCAATATGTTTTCTGTGAGGGACTGCACTGTCAAATAAAAAAAGGAACAATGTTCTGTATGTTGAATTGATGACAACTGGAAATTCTCTTTCTTTCCTTTCTCTTCAATCATTTCTCTTGATAAGGCAAAGAGAAGTGTGCTCTTTTGAGCACTCGTGTCCCCACTTGCTGTGCCAGCCCCTGTGCTGTTCTCTAACACTCTCCTCCCTCCTATTCAGTGTCTTTTATTTGTGTGACTGCAGTTTTTTTGCCCTTTCATTCTGACTGCAGTTTAGTGCTGTGCCTGCTGCTTCCTGACCAAAACTTTCCATTTGAAATTTGTTTTCATGGCTTTGGTCTTGCTCCAGCTCCATGGGATATGCTGTACAGCCGTTTGGACTTGCTTGTGCTCTCTGTGGCATTGGAGTTTTCTTTGCAATTAATTTTATGAGCCTTTTGCCTGCAAACTTGGTTACTTTCAACTGCTGTTGCAAGTGCACTGACTCTTCCTCTTCTAGTTTTTACTGCTGCTTTTAGCCATGGAGCTGGTGGAGCATAAGCAGGACTGAGTTTGTGGTGATCCCTCCTTTAACAGACCTATCTGCTGGTCAGCTTCTACTGCCAATGATGTCAGTAAAACATCCAGTTTTAATAGATGTGCTCAGCTGAAATCCATTCAGAAACTCAGTAAAAACCCATTTTACATCTTTAAGCCAAGCCACATTTTTCTACACATAGTTAAAAAACAGTGCTTAAACAGAAAAGCTCTTCCACAGCATTTTCCATATGACTCAGGGCCAAGATTACAAAAGATTTATTTGTCCTGTGTCACAGATCAGCATCCACTGATCCTGTAGACTTTTTTCACATTTCTTAAGCTTGAACCTGCTGCAAGTGTTTAATGTCTTGGTGTTCTCAGAATTGTCACAGACCATTCTTGTGTGCAGGCTGTTTTCATATCCTGGCAAATAAAATAGAGGTGAATGGACTTCATACTTAGGAAAATGAGGTTATAAAAGTTTATAAGTTACATATTTTGGCCCAGATAACTTGCAAAGTTCCTTCCTTTATGAGATGATTATAAATTCATGTTGTTTCATGAAGGTTCATTGAAGTCAAAGTCCTTTTACCTTCTTTGCAAAAGGATCTCAATTTTCTTAGAAACCTGTGGCCACAAATGCAAGAAATGTGAATAGCCAGATCCTCTGTTCCTGCTGCTGTTTCTGTGTTTATGTTCAGAGGATGAACTGTGGTAGACAAGTGACCCCTTCCTTATTTTTATAACAATGATTTCCAGTTTGGTTTCTCTGTCTGGGTTACTTACCAAGCTGGGTTCTTGATTTCACAAAGGATCAGTGCAGCAGTATTACATGACAGGTGGGAATGTCTAGGATGTGTGGCTGCTTCAGTCCCTCAGGACCCATCAGACCCTGGAATTTATGTGCCTGAGGAGCTCCCCATGAGAAACACAGAAAAGCTTCACTAACAGATTACAAAAAATGTTCTTCTGCTGAGAAAAGTATTTATTCTGAAGCAAGGAATAGCAGCTGGGAAACTATTTAGCTAAGGAGAAATCAGTGGGATTTCAAACTAAACGGGTAAATACTTTGGTGGAGAGGGATGTGGTGGTACAAACCCATTTAAACAGACTCACTACAGACTGCAAAATTAAACAGATATTAATCATCTTGACTTTTCTGACTTTGGGAAAGCAGCCCTTGTTTAGTATGACAAAATCCTGAAAGCAGTCAGAAGTCATGTTTTCTCACAGTCTTCTCCTGGTCCTGTGCCTCATGCAGAGCTGTCAGAGACTTTGCCAGAGTCTTTGTGAACGTCAATGTCACGTCTGAGCCTCACGAAGTCTCTGCCCTGTGGTTCCTGTGGTACGTGAGGCAGTGTGGGGGCACATCCAGGATTTTCTCTATCACCAATGGAGGCCAGGTACAAAATGTCTCATTTCCTTCCTCCTTTCTTGAACCTGTAACGAGCGAGTGCAGTGTTGTACCCATCAAAACCCTGCAATTAATGAAAAGATGAGAGCATGTGCAACCAGAGAGAAATATGCTCTCCTGGGGTGTATCAGCCCTGTCAACTAATCCTGTGTAATGAAGGATTTTATTAGCTAAGATGTGGAATAAATTGGGACTGTTTAAAGAATTAGGGGTTTCTGCATTCACTTCAGCATAGTACTGTTGTTGCAGTTGCGTTGATTTTTTGCCAATTTATTTTCCATGGGTTACTTGGCACACTTGAGTGTTTACAAGAGCTCAGAACAAGTGTACTTCAGGGTGAAACGTGGGTGTTTTTTTGCTGTTGAAGCCTCAACTGACAAGAGTTGGAATTAAATAGCAAAAGGCCCTTCTTGGGCCAGCTCACATGGCAACAGTTTCCATCATCTGTCCATGGCAGTAAGAATAGACATCCACCTGTCAGGAAGCATGTAAGCAGTGCTGATGCTGTCCTGTGGCTGGAGACTGACCTGACTAAGAGCCTTCCTCCTCAGGAGCCCTTCAGTCATCTTTGCTGTTCCACATTAGCAGCTGCTAGATGTTGCAGCAAGAGTTAAAAATAAAATTAATCCGACGATACTCGTAGCTAAATGAAACATGTGGAGAAGGGAAAGCTACCTGGGAAGAGCACTTCCTTTTTACTTTGTAGCTGGATGGGAAAAGCTGTCTTTGTTCCAATCATGCTTCCTTCTTCCCTCACCCCAATCAATTTTAGTTGAGCAAGAGCACTAAGGGTTTCTGGCTTAGTGGCCCTGACGAGTCTTATAAAACATGCTTGGGCAGCCATTTCAGTCTTTCAGCACCAAACTTTATGGATTCTTTCCTCCCTGCCAGCACCAGCATCTTACAAGTAAAAGTGAGCTGCTTTATCTACCACTGGTGGCTGGTTGGTGAGAGGTTTTAGTGCCTCCCCTGACCCTCTGCATGGACATTGCAGGGAAATGTGTGCCACAGATTGTGCTTTTTTCCAGACAGCACTATCTTTGTGTCTTCCCAGGGACAGAGAAAGCTCATAACCTTGAGGCCAGATCCAGTTAATGATCTGTCTTGCTTCTAGGCTGGCACAGTCTTTCACTTTTCAGTTGGTGTCTTTGTCACACCTGAGAGTTTCGGTAGCACTGTGGTTGGTAAAATACTCAACACCTGTTTTGAATGAAGTGATATGTTTATTTTTGCTAAAAGGTCTACATTATTTGTGTATGTTCTTTAGGCTTTAGGAGTCTTTAAGCCAGGTCATTAGGGAAGCCATTGCAAAAGAGGTTTAGTCAGGAATCCCCACTGAGGCTCCTGTTTATGCCCTTGCTCTTCTGAAAGTCTTGGTGTCTTTATGCACCCTTAGGACTTGAAGATTTGGCCTGAAATTTCATGATAGTGAGCAGAAGTCATATTTAATGTTGTTGTGATTAATGCTGTTGATTTTTTGTTTGTATTTCTTTTTTCTTTGCTGTTTTAGGAGAGGAAGTTTAAAGGGGGTTCCGGTCAGATATCAGAAAAAATAATGGAACGCCTCAAAGGCAGAGTTAAACTGGAGAGACCTGTGATCAGTATCGATCAGACAGGTGATAATGTCCTTGTGGAGACTCTAAACCATGAGATATATGAGGTAATTCGATCAGAATAAAAGTAGAGTATGCATTTAGTAGGGGAATACATCTGCTGTAGCTCTTAGCCAGATGTAATCAGGAACTACCCTTTTGTGTGTGTCTATTTCTTGGACTAAGCTGACACTCCATGGAACCTGCTTTACAGATTTATTTATGACTGGCTCTCCTCTTGGTGTTCTGATACTTGGTTTCTGTCATTACTCTGACTTCTCTGCCTTAACTTGATATGTCATTATATATTTTTATGTTTTAGTTCTGCTTTGAGGCCATTTCAAAGAAAGGGAAAATAACCTTGCTGTTTGTGTCTAAGTTCATGATTCACAGCACATAAGAAAAAAAAAAAAGACACTTCAAACACCTTTAGTAAGATTTTGCCTCTGTACTGTGGTGCTTTGAAATGCTCCATCAGCACATGTTTACCCACAGTGGCACCCATGGGGCAGCAGCAGCCCCACCAGCCTGAGAGCCCCTGAGAGCAGCAGTGTTGTGATATAGTGTCCCCTTCAGGGTCCTGCACTGCTCCAGTCAGAGCCAGGGCCTGTGAGAGGGATGGAGCACATTCAGGAAAGCTGGAATCACCATTGGTATTCCTTGTCCTGAAGTAACATCCTGTGAATATGCACAAATGTGATTTTTTTTTTTTAGCGTTATATAATTGGGACAAATGTGGGTCATATTTTCCTGGAGATGATAAAAGGTAGTTTTACCTCGGCCATAGGATGTCTCTTGTCCCATTTTCCCACCTGTCTCTCCAGCCAAGTTTCAACTCTGGTCTCTTTTTCCCCTTCTCCTTTTTTCTGAAATGGCAGAATTACTTTTTTCACCTGGAAATATGTGTGTGGGAAAGCCACCTAACAGGGTCAGGTGTGGGAAAGCTGTTAGCAGCTACTGAGAGTGCCTTTCAAACCTGTCCTGTGGGATGAGCTTGCTGCGAGGCAGCGCCTTGTGCTGACTTTGTTCTGCATTTCAGGCCAAGTATGTGATCAGTGCCATCCCTCCAATCCTGACAACAAAGATTCACTACAAACCAGAGCTGCCACCAAAGAGAAACCAGTTAATTCAGCGTCTGCCTATGGGGAGTGTCATAAAATGCATGATGTATTACAGGGAAGCCTTCTGGAGGAGGAAGGGTAGGTGGGGAGAGGGGAGGACTTGGTAACTCCAAACTGCAAATATTAAAGCTCTGCTGGTGTCTAACAATCAGAGAATAAATCCAAGGGAGGGTTTAATGTGCAAAACCCCAAAATCAAACATACAGAGAAGTGAAAAGTAAAACTCCTTAGAAAACAGAACTCTTTGGGCTTGAGTGTGCATTCCAGACCCAAACAGGATCCCAAATCTCACTGCAGTTGGCTGAGGTGGGATGACCAAGAGAACAAACAATGTTTCCCTGGGAAGCCTTGCTGAAATCTGCAGAGCACAGAAGCATCAGCTTCCTGCAGCATTAGCTTCCTTCTCCTCCTGCCAGGGACAGTTAGGTCAGCCAAAGAGAATTTACAGCAGATGACAAGCAGAGCTTAAGATGTAAGCAAGACCTTTCCCTGATTTTAATCTTCTGTTCTGCAGACTTGATATCTCAGAGCATTGGGAAAAGTAGGCTAGCTTTTTGTTTAGCTCAAGATATTTTTCCATGCTGTAATATCTTGTTTTTCTCAGTTTTAACTGATAAACCATTTTCAGAACCATTTGTATGAACAGATTAGTTCCACTTTCTTCCTAACAATATTGAGAGTGGCAAGAATCTTTCTTAATCAAAGTAATATAATTTTTGCATGGTTTAGGGCATAAACTGGCCATTGAGATTAGGCAGGAATACAGTCAGTTGTATTGTTCTGTTGTTCTCTCTACAAGATTTTTCACATGTTCATCTGAAACTTGTCCTGATGTGATCCTAGATTAGACACCCCATGCTTCTGCTGCATTTCTGTTATGGAACACCATTCCTAACAATCTTATCACCAGCAAAATCAAAATAATGTAAATTTGAGCCTGTGGTGACCAGATGTAATTACACTGGGTTTTGTTTTGGTCAAAGTTACTCATGGAATGAATCTCTGTAATTCTGACTAAATCAATTTATTTTCAACGTTTATTATCCCCAAAATAGAAAGCCAAAGGGACATGCAGCAGTCCACAGAAATTCCTTGTTTAGTAGCAATGGAATTTTAAAGATTTTTTACAAGTCTGTGTATACAATTTCCCAGAGTCAGAGAGAAGAGAGTAGAGAAACTGTTACAGAGACACTTCAGATATGTATGTGTTATTGGTAATAAGGGAATTACTATAAAATTCTTTTTATAGATAATTTTCCTTGCTCATTACTATCAGAAACAGTGCTCACAGTGATCATCAACATGTTTTTCTAACAAGAGTTTTTTTTCCCCTTAGGTTACTGTGGTTCTTTCATCATTGAGGACGAAGAGTCTCCAATTGGAATAACCATAGATGACACAAAACCTGATGGAACTTTTCCTGCCATTATGGGGTAAAAGCTGCTAGCCCACACTCACAGATGTGAATTTCTTCCTGTAAGAGTTAGTGGGAGCAGGAGGGAGAGGGGAAATGACCAGGTTACATCAGTGTTTCCCACTTGCACAGTTTGCACAGATGGAGGAGAGCACTTCTGCCAAGCCTCTTGTGCCTCTCTAGTCCATATAAACGTTTTGGTGAAGGTTCTGCTACAAACAGCCTAATATGAAGGATGTGTTGAGAAGGAGTTGCTGAATTCAGCTGTAGTCTTTTTTAAGTATTCAGTTCACAGGTTTGTTTTTTCTTTTTTTTTTTTTTGCTCTGGAGTAGATTTAGAAATAAATCCCTCTCTTACCTATCTGTTTGAGCCTGTATTTGGTTTATGTTGGGCTTTTATGTTTAGTGCCTGGTCCAAAATGACAATGCAATTGTCCAAGAAATCCTCATTTGTCTCCCCTCCCCACTGAGCTGAGGCAGGAGAAGGAACATCTGCTGGAGCAGGGAGGGAGCTGTACAGTGAAAAAATAAAAGTTCTGTAGAAACTGACAAGTAAAAATGTTACAGTTTGGACAAACAGGTGGGAAAATACATGACAGCATTGACTTACTTTTAAAATAGCTGAAACCAAATGAACAATCTTTACAAATGAACAATCTTTACAGGTGTTTCAACCATAATCTGAGGTGAGACTGCCAAAAAAAAAGGCCAATATGAATCTCCTTAAGTGTCTGGCAGGGAAAGCTCACACTTCTACTGAACTGTACATCTTTATGGGCATGTTCAAGGCTTAAAAGCTTCCATGACCTGAGAGCAGCAGGCCTCCTCCAAACCCCATATGGCAAACAGTTTCCAGCTTTCTTTCTCTTCATACATTTGTGTGCCTTTCTAGAAGAGTGCAGGAACATACTTCATCCCCTGGGTATCTCCACTAGGGTCAGATGAACTAATTGCCAAATCTGTTTCCTTCAAGGTGAATAAATATTAATCCCAGTTCTTGCAGGAGTGATCCATGACACTGTGCAGTGCCTGTCAGAGCAGCAGGCTGCCATCACTTGCTAACACCAAGTGACACAGGCAGCTGCCTGCTGGGCTTCAAAAGCTCAAGAAAGCTCAGGGTCTCAGTCCTTTTGGATCAGACCTAGACAGGTTCCTTCTGGAAGTGCACACCTTCCTTTCAGTTAAGTCTGCAGGTTACTCTGAAAAGGCTTTTTCACCTGTGTAACCTGTAATTATTAAATGTTGAGGTATGATGATGACAAACATGGAGCTCATTTCATACCAGTAAAGTGCTTTGCCAATCCCTTTATTGAGTCATTTCAAGCAAGAACTTGGAAATCAGCTGGGGTGATGTTCATATGCCTTATTTTTCTTTTCAGTTTCATCCTTACCAGAAAAGCTGTCAAACTGTCCCATCTCAGCAAGGAGGAGAGGTAAGAGTTCAGAAACTGTAGATATTCAGAAACTGTTTCTCTGGGATGCTTCCCCACAGGAATGTGTATGAATGTGTGTGTGAATATGCACATTTATACATGCTCAGCACAACTACCAACACTGGAAATTTGGGCAGAAATTGAGATTTTAGCATAAACAGGCCGAGACACTAATGTTAATATTCATCCAGTTCTGGCTATTTCTGAATTTCCAAGTCCTGCCCACTCTTCCATGCTATGATTTACCAATTCTGGGTCCCTGTGTGAGTGGAGAAGATTTTTCCAACCATGTTCCCCAACTACATCTCCACTGAATGATGCTTTAACCCAGGGATACAGGACTGCTGACACGTCTCCTTTGGGTCTCTTTCAGATTCAGACTGGGTGGTAACATTTTTAAACTTCTGTGTTTACAAAAGTATGGTTTCCCCATTAGTCAGTGAAATGAACAAACAGTACTTTCTAAATGTGAATTCTGGTACTGTGCAAATGAAAGGAGAGCTCTGCTTAGGAATGTGAGCAGCATTCTTCAGCTCATATTTTATTCCCAGCTATAGTAAATCTGTAGGGATTTAATTGATTTATATTACTTTTCTTCTGGTCTTACACCAGCGAACATGAGAATGAATTGGCTCTGCATCCTAAAATAGCTGTAGAAAGATTTATTTTTTTAGAGCTCATTGCCAAAATCAACCTTCATTTCCCATTCCCTGGGTCCATTTTAGATGTAACTTTTAGGCATCAGCATTTGAAATATGTATGTTAAGATCTTGAAATCAGACTTAAAAACAAGGCCTAACCGATTTTTTTTTCCAATGTGTTGCTATAAATTTGGGGTTTTTATAAGAAATATGAGAGTGAAGAGGTTCCCCCCCACCCAGCCTTTTTTTTTTTTTTTTTTTTTTTTTTTTTTTTTTTTTTTTTTTTTTTTTTTTCTGACTCTGATTTTATTTTCATGTAGGAAAAAGAAGATCTGTGAGGCTTATGCCAAGGCACTGGGGATGAAAGAGGCTTTACAAGTAAGGAATTAATGCCTGTTTTTGCCTCTGTTGTACAATAATGTTGCTCCTTTGTTCTGGATGATGAAGGCCAAGTTCCTGGCACCTAAAATGTGTACCTAAAATTGTGTGTTGTGCCATACAATCTGTAATCCCAAGGGGAGGGCAGCACTGAGTACAGGAAGAAAAGAGCTGCCAGTCTCACTCTGCACAAGAAAAGAGAAGGCAGTGCATGTTTTAATTTGTCATGTCATGTGCCTGTGGGAGACTGGTGTTTCTGCAAAAACACAAAAATTTGTTTTGTGCAGATGGATAGCATTAGCCAGATGACATGGCACTCCTTTGTCAGGTGTTCTTAGCCTGCTCTTTCCCCCTTCTTCAAAAGAAATATGTTCTTTATTTCCAGTTTCTCTGCCAGGGTTTCACTGTTTTCTCTGTTGATACAGCCTGTGCATTATGAAGAGCATGACTGGACCATGGAGCAATATTCAGGGGGCTGCTACACAGCTTACTTCCCACCAGGCATAATGCATTCCTATGGAAGGTAAAACAGAGAATGCTTTGCTTTCTAATTCTCATTTCTTAGCTCAGGTACAATGCTATACCTTATGCAACACACCTATGGCATATTTAGAATATTAGGGAAACTTCATCACTCTTTCCACTGCCCTTCTCCCCATCTAACAAGGATATTTACTTGCTATTGCTATTTACTTTACTAGGAGCAGAGTTTACGTTGTGGCTTTCAAAAAAACAAAACACAGTCACAAAGGTACCTGCTAAAGCCACCAAACTTTTCCCCCTGGATTTTTTACAGTAGTTTGTGCTATGCAGTGTTTGCAATGGATCCCCCTAGAGAACCTCAAGCGCTTGAGGACACACATCTTGGACAGATGAAGAGTCTCCACTGACTGTATAGGTGGAGCATGAGGTTCAGGAGAAGCCCAGGAGCTCCTCAAGATGTCCAGCATGGTGTTACACCCTGTCTGAGCCAAGGACCTGTGGGCAGGAGTGGTCCCATGGCGTCCCTTCTCTTCTCCTTTATCCAAACACTCAGGCAATGATGGGTGAGGTGTCTGGCCTGGGGAAGCTGCTGTCAGGCAGACAGGGAAAACCTAGCAGGGGATTAAATGGGAGTCCTTCCACCAAGCACCTTCCCAGTGGGAGAGGGTGCTCCTTACCTACAGCAGGGTTGGCTGGAATGCTTGTGCAGCACTGCAGGGCTGAGGGACCACTGTGGGGTGAATGCAGCTCCCTAAATGCCAGGCCTTCAGCAGCCAGGCAAGTCCAGCCTCCAAAGAGAAGCTGATATTAGTGATCTATCACGGCAAAAACGTAGTTCACATCCCACTGTAATGGCAGGATAACAGCAAAGCTGCCATGCAGCAGACATTAATCTGTCAGCTGCACTGCATTGCTGGAGGCAGCTCAGATTATCCCTTATCCCAGCACTAAAATGAGGCCTGTATTATTTTGTGTGGAAGCTGGGAACGCTGATTTATACCTTTGGTTTTTCTTTCCCTCAGACCTTGAATTTTTTGTGAAGAAGCAAGCAGGTGGTCCTGCAGGGACAGCTTATTGTCCCTCAGCCCAGGTCTGCAGGGATTCTGGAGAGCTGAAACCACGCACTCCATCAAAGCCATAAAAGGCTTTTAGAAGGATCATCACCTTCCTGTCACTTGTCACCTGACATTCTCCTCTTGTTTTGAAGGATCATTCGCCAGCCTGTGGACAGAATCTACTTTGCTGGCACGGAGACAGCAACCCAGTGGAGTGGATACATGGAGGGGGCCGTGCAGGCAGGAGAGAGAGCAGCCAGAGAGGTACAGACCACTGCTCTGCTTTCAACATCTCTGTCAACAGGCTGGAAAGGATCAAGCACAGCGTGGAGGGTCTGATTTAGTGCAAAAGTTCCTGGAATTGACAGGGAGGGGTCCCAGAAAACAACGCTTTTTTTATTTTAATTTTTTTTTAACTTACTTAATTTGTTATTGAATAAAGTGAAGCCAAGAATCTCAACCAAATCAGAATATTACTGAACTGGAGACTTAAAGCTTATGCCATGTACTGCATGGCTAGAGAAAAAACAAAGAACCCCAACCTGATGCTGCTTGTAGATACATTACCTCAATTTCTAACAAATTAATCGCTGTATGTTTTAAAATGAATCTAAGTAATTTCAAATCCTCACCACTATTTCCTGTGCAGAAATTTGGAAATCTGAACATTGGTCTCATTTTTGATCTATCCCTTCTGCTTCTCCTTTTACACAACAGTCCTGCTAGCTGAGCTTTATGAAATTGTAATGTGCAGCTCTGATAATGTCTAAATCTCCTCAGAATGACACACATTGGGCTGGGTTCCCAGTCACAGTGAAATCCCTTTACAACAATCTGGAGGGAGGGGGAAAAAGCATTAAAGGGTGCACATTACAGTTACAATTGCTGCATGGCAAAGCCACAGAGTTGTTATTTAAGGGAGACAGTCTTTTACTTCCGTTTGACAGAATGTCAAGTAATCCTTATTACTTGCTTCATTTCAAGTCATCTAATTTCTCTTTTCTCCATGCCTGTGAGCAGTAGTTACAAAGACAGTGAGCTGTCTTCTGGAGGCATTCATTTGCCCCCAAGAACCCCCACGATTGTTACAATCAGTTTATTCTCAAGAAAAATCCTTGATGAGCTTTGTACTGCCTGAATAGGTGAGGGAGGGCTCCATAGTTCTGTGCTGTGAGAGCCTCAGGGTTGCATCTCTCCTCTTTCTATATCCCAGAAGCATCACTCCTAACAGGTTTTGTCCCAGGTGCATGGCAGTAACCTCACCTTGGTATTTCTCAAGCTGCCTTGAGAAAAAGCATTTTTACTTTTACTCAGGAAAAAAAGGACAAAACTGAAAACCTCCCACAAAAAATATTTGGAGAAGCTCTAGTAGAAATCACTGTACATTTTCTGGTTCAAGATATTTCAGCTAGTCATAGTTACCCCTTTTATCAGTGTCACTTAGCTCTGACTTCCTTTGTTTCTCCAAAACAGGGTTATAATTTTTTCATGTGGTACAAATAATCTTTTCTTCTAGGTACTGCACAGTATGGGGAAGATCTCCAAGAGTGAAATTTGGATGCCAGAGCCAGAGTCAAAGGTAAGCCAGAGTATCACTGTCACCCAGTCAGGCACACAGCCCTCGGTCAGGTGTGTGCAGGAATTCCTGTGCACCCTGCTCCCAGGAAAGGCTCTAGTCACCTCACATGCTGATGTATTAATTTTTGTGACTTGTCCAAGGGATATTATTACCCATATCTGAAGGGTGGATTGCTAAGAGCCAAGGACAATGATCTCAGAGCCTGGGGGACTGAAAAATGCAGCCTAATTCTGCCCAGTCCCAGGCCATGGTTTAAAGCCAAATAGAATCTCATTCCAGCCACAAGTAACTCCATCTTCACTGTCCTGTGGCTGTTCAGGATGACAGAAAACACATCCCACAGCCATGACTCTTCTTCCCTGCACAACCTGGTCCTTGGGAAAAACCTGTGACCTCTCCAACCTTATGGGGAGGCTTTGCCACCTCCCTGCTCCCGTGGTGAGGGGGGACCCTGCAGAGTCACCATCTCCTCTCTCTCACTGTAGAGACAGCCACAACACTCAGAGTGCTTCAGTAAAACTTCAGAAGGCTTCAAGCATCAGCACCTTGTTACCTAAAAGTCCTTCATACCTTTTCTATGCAGCCTCCCATGGGCAGCTCCACACAGCTCTGACTCTTTCTCTCTTTCCTTCTGCAGTTCCAGTTCATCCCTTCCTGTCCCTGCCACCTCACCCTGTCTGTCCCTCGTACAGCATCTTACCCTTTCTGCCTCACACACAACCCCCTGCCCCTTCCTCCTCACAGCATGGCCAGCAGACTCCAGCTGCCCCTCTCCCAGCTAACTCTTTATCACACCCATAGCTGTGAGGAACGGCTGTTCCCACTCTTTAGAAATTAACACAGCTGCAGTATACCAGAGGAACAATTGCTTTTAGCATTATCTCTGTCTGTCTTCCACACCTCTCTCCCCAGGATGTCCCAGCCCAACCATTCCCCACCACCTTCTGGGAGAGGAACCTGCCCTCGGCGCCGGGGCTGCTGTGCCTGCTGAGCTGCACCCTGTGCCTCACCTCGGTGGCTGCTGCGGGGCTCTTTGCCTGTAAAAAGGGACTTATCCCTCGGAACTAGTGGGGACCACACGCCCAGAGGAAGCTGCACACCTCCCTCTCCTCCCCTTTTACCAGATGAGTGATATTTTGGAGAAAAGTGGCATGGACAGCTGGAAAGAGCAAAAGTTATTCTCCTTGTGATTTTTCTTTTTAGTCCCCTAACTAATGCATCGAATCTACTGCAGTTGCTACCAGTCAAACAGAAATAAATCAACTGGGGGGGTGTTTTTCAAATTTGTCCATTTGGTTTTGGTTGGACATGGTGATATCAATGATAATTCCTAATACAGACAAGGCAAAATGCAGATCACGCCTTTTCTGAGTTGCAAAGAGGTCTCAGAGAACGCTTTTGTTTCCACTCAGTGTTTTATTTTTCACCACAAAAGATGGTTAAATGCCCTCGTGCATTCACCTCAGTCAGCAGCTCAGAACATCCGAGGTTATTCCCATACCATCCCTGCTGCACAGAAGAGATTAGCATGCCAATCAGTCCTAGAATTGCCAAATTAATTTTCAAATGCATTTGATTAATTATTAATCATCTCAACGTGAAACTTAACCCCGAGCTGGATGAAAGGAGGTAATTAGCACAAGGCACAGCACTGAGCAGGGAGAGAGGAGGCATGGGTGGACTTCATTCCACCCACTGCAAAGGAAACATCTGTGCACATCTGCTCTGTGGGGTGCCTGCCCTCAGAGCATCCATCCAGCCCGGCCTTGTGCTGCCACAGTGCAGTAAAATGAATTAGCAAAGTGAAATTCCCCTGACTTGCAGCAGGTGCTGGCTGTTATTTTCCAAATGGCAGCAGCTCCCTGTCTACTCACTGCCCCTCATTTCATTGCTAATCCGTAGCCCCTTCAACCAATAAGGAGAAATGTATTTGAGTCTTGAATTACTGCCTTGTAAATTACAGTAATTGGATGCATCTGCCTGTTTCACTCTTCTCATGTACATGATACACTTAAAATAATCACTTTAGTGTTTTACTGAAGTCTGGAATGTATGTTTCACAATGTACCATCATTATGTGGTCTTTTTGCCATGAATTTTGAGCGTTGTATGTCTCCATGAACTCAACTGTTGTTCAACATGGGTGAAATGTGCCTTTCAATAGTCCTGGAACCTTGATCTTATAAACTTTTCTTCAGATTCTTTCTTGCTTGTTTTTTTGTGAGTTCCATGAATTACTGGTTGACTCAAGGGCTCCCTGCTGAATGTGCTCTCCCCAGCTCCAGCTGTTGCTGAGCAGAGATTCCTGAGCACAAGGAATACCCTGTGCACAGCCTCAGGGCCTCCTCAGGGAGGGAGCAGAGGCTGCTGATGAGCTTTCTGTGGTGTGAAACAGTTCTGCACTGCCACACACTTCCCCCAGGGGGACATTTCCACCACCTGAAAAACGCTGCCCATACCTGTTCAAAAACAATTTATCCATAGGTGTATTTGTAGCAGTTAGAGCCATTCATTTTCAGGCTTACTTTAGACTTGACATCAGAACTTCCGTGTGCACATGCAAAAGGGACCCCAAATCATCTGCAATACACCCAAGAGCCGACACTGTCCAGCTTCACTTTTCACCTTATCCACACACATTTCTATTGAAATTAGTTTGGGGTTTGAAATACCAGTGCAATTCAGCTGAACTCATCTCAAACTGTTAAACAGGGCCAGGTACAACGTCCCCCCCCCTTCCCAGGCAAAGGCACGTCTCACTGCTGTGGGATTGGCAGGCAGCAAGTGAAATGAGAGAGATTGATTAAAATTGGCATTTCTGAAACTCCTGCAGCTCCCAGGCACCAGGCTGCTGCAGAGAAAGGGCAGCGTTTGTCAGAGATTATAGACCAGTTCCCATCCTGCTTTAATGCCCTTTCTGACAATCAGACCAATTTCCCTGTTTAAACATTAAACATTTAGTTTAAATATTAAACAGCCAGGCATCCTTCTTAAACCAATTTTGAAACGGAATGGGACTGAGTTTATCACCACTGACAACTCCCCAAGCGAGCTGCTGCTGGTATTAAAGCTGTGAGGATGAAGCACCAGGGAAACACCTCCTTCTTCTGGGGCCCAAGCAGAGCCCTCACCCAGGCTGGGGAGTGGGAAAGCCTTTGGACACCTACCCTAACCAGGGGTGCTCAGTGCCCCAGTTTTTGGAGGAAGAGCTTTGCACTCCCTTGGCAGAAGTGGGAAATGTTCTGTCCTCTTTCAATACAGGGTGAGATGGGAGAGGCTGAGGTCCACACCAAGTGTGGGAACTAAATTGCCTTGACCTCCCTGGGAAATGGGAAAACCTCAAGGGAAAGGGCTGCTGGAACTAAAACAATGACCAGGGCAAGCACTGTCAGAAGGAGTAGCAGAGGGAGAAAAAAACCCCCAATATTCCATAGTAGCAGTAAAATAAGGAGCACCACTGAGCACACAGATCAGGTGGTCCAAAATAAGCAAGAGGTGATGACACATGTGAGATCTGCCTCTTTTAATCTTGTTGTTGGGTTTGCTTACAGAGGTAGCAGAGCAGCCTTACCCAAGCCCTGGGGATGGAAAAACACTCCTGTGAGGCTCTCCCTCCTCCTTTCTGGCCCACTCCCCTTGACTGCAGCTCCTGCCTGCAAAGGGTGATGTGGTTGTTCCCTCCTGGCTGCCATCAAGAGCCCATGGGGACAGGGACCCTGAAACAGAGTGGGCAGGAGGTGCAGGAGAAGAGCCACCAGCTTGAATTTTAGCACCATCAGCCAAGCAAGGCTTTCCTTCCCTCGTTACCTGCCCAGCCCACAACCTCCTGGAGAGGGAAGTGGCAACCCAAACCCCTCTGGTTGGGAACCTCTGTGTGACAGGTCTGGGAAGGGGCCACCACCCCAAGGAAGCAGTGCCAGGCTGCAGGGGCTCCATGCCTTGGAGCAGTGAAGGTGGATGTTCCCCAGGGCACACAGGGGGCCCCCAGTCATGCTCCTTGTGTGGGACAAGGGGGAGGTCTGACCAGACACACCCAGGTTGCTAAAAAGGTACACCCAACCTCAAAACAGTGAGGGACAAGCTGCCCAGAGAACTCCATGCTCCATTCCTGAGAGTGTTCAAGGTTTCCCTGGATGGAGCCTCAAGCAGCTTGTTTTTGTCAAAGGGAAATTGGAACAAGATGATCTTTAATGTCCCTTCCAACCCAATGCATCCTATTACTATGTGAAAATCCATTCTGGGGGAGCAAGAGATTGCTGCCTTCACTTGGCCTCTTTGCTAGTCCTTCACCAGCAGTACTTTTAAATTCACATTTCATTCAGCCTCCAGGCTGATACTTGATCTCTTTTCCCAGGATCAAACATACCCCCCCAACTACTGGCAAAATTAGCATTACATATTTGAACAAAAATACCACCCAGGGTGATGTGCCAGCACAGTCTGACACATCTCAACATCCAGGTTTCCCACCAGCTGGCTGTGTCCCACTGACCAGGTTCTGATGCCTGCCAGCAAGGGCTTTCCTCAGCCAGAAACCAGCTGGGGTAAAGCTGGGCACTGGTTTTATGTTCTCTGCACAGAATTCAGCTCACAGCTCCAAACACAGAAAAGCTCAGAAACATGGCTGTAGTCAGTTCTCTTCCTTGTGGGCTGTTTCTCCCCTGCAACAGTTGCTTTTCACACACACTCAGAGAAAGGAAATTTCATCTTGGTGAAAATCCAGGAGGGGAAATCAAATGTGCTCTTTGTGAGTGAACTGTAACTTTTTCTTTTCCCACTCAGCTCCTGCACTTGGCAACAAATGCTTCTGGCTCCAGCTGCAATTCCTAATCTTCTCTTTATTTTTAGCATTCGACTTTCCAGGTTCTGCTTCCTGCTCCTTACTCTGTTTTGTTGTTTTTTTGGGGGTTTTTTTGACTCATCTTGCATAACAGAGACAGAATAACCCATGACACATAGAAGGAGCAGGGAAGAAGTTTTCCAAATGAGAGCCCATTACAGATGAGAGGAGAGGGAAGCTTTAGCAGTGGTGTTGGCACCTTGCTGGGTGCCAGAGGAGGTCAGCAGTGCCTTCAAGCCACACATTTCTTCCAGAGTCCCAGGGATGTGGTGTTCCCTGATCTATAACAAACAGATCAGAATGGGCATGAATTTGCACTGCCTCTAACCTTACCAAACACAAGAAAATATAAGACAGGTGCCCTTTGCCATCTGTATCTTCTCACAGTTCTTTATGAAATATGCCTGCCACTCACAGAACAAGAGGACAGCTGCCACTTGAGATGGGGTTGAAAATGAAGCAAAGGATGTAATTATTGCTTGTGTTGGCATTTGGACTTCCATGACCACACCACTCACTTGAAAACTCCTTGGATTGTAACCTGAGCCCCATCATTTTCATCAAAACCTTGGTTAAATCCAGGACACCTGGCTGAATTCCAAAAGGCAGAGGCTGGCATTTGAGTAGGAGTGCTGACAGCAGACACCAGCTGCAGACAGATGAGCTGAAGCAATGCCAGCTCAGCAGCATGGCACAGCAGGGCTCAAGGCTGAAATAAAGGCTGTCATCTTCTTGACTACCTCATAGAAGTATTTTATCACCTCACAAAGAAAATGTGGAAGGAGCTTCACACTTTTGTTTTCAGAAAGGTCTCAGTGGGCATTTCTGCACTGGTGTTTACCCTTCCTGTTGAACTCTGGAAGAGAACACTAAAAAAAAAATGATGCAAGTCCCCAGCTTTAATCATAAGTTCTCACCCATTCCAAGCTCTGATGTGCCACTCTGGAGGAAGCAGAGAAAGGCAGCCTCCACCCCTGCAGCCTCCACCCCTGCAGCCTCTGCCTCCTGGCTCTGGCCAGACCCTGGCAGAAATCAGGGCAGTGAAATAGCTGAGGCAGCACGCCCCTGTCAGCACTGCAAAACTTCCTCCAAGGAGCAACTCGAGTCCTCTCTCCTGCTGGCAGCAAAAAGGAGCTGGAAGGAAAGTGTGAGCACAGATCCTGAGTGCACCTGGACACTCCCCTGCTCAAAAAAGGGAGTTTCTGTGGGGGCAATTTGCTTCGCAGAGATGGATAGAGGTGCTGGTTCAAATAAGCACAATCTGAAAAATTGCCCTGGGCAACCTCCATCTCACAAAGAATTATTGGGAAATAATATAGTTTCTAATTTAGTTAATTATTCTTGTTCCATTTTGGACTGAATTGGCAAGTGGAGGCTGGAGTAATGTCTTCCCTTGATTTTGATTAAGTACAAGCATGCATTTCAATTGTTTAAGATAATGACTGCACAGCCCAATGGGACACCTCCCTGCCTCAGACCTGGAATAGAAGTTCCCACATCTGAAATTATAATGTAATTTCTGCTAAATGCAACACTGCTGTGCAAAGTGTTTTCTTACAGCTTGGAGCATATGCAAATTTGGCACAGCCTGAGGACTGACAAGGATGCCTCAGTGCATTATTGATGTTTCCTTTTCCCTGCTCCTTCCCAGCCAAGCACCAAAGCACATACAAGTGCAGTGTTAAATCCCAGTAGGCAGAGGGACAAATAGAGCCACTTGACAAACCAAATCATCCAAAGGCTGGTGTTTCTGCTGGGTACCACTTTCTCAAGTGCTTCTTGGAGTCTGTGCTGCTGCAGGGAAATGGCACTCAGAGGCACTCCCCCTCTCAAAGATACTATTGAAGTTCAATGACATTATGCCCTTGGGCAGATGAGGCTGGTCTGTGTTTGCTCAGCCCCTTTCTGCTGTAGATCAGGTGAATGAATCACTTAGATTTGGATGAGGCTTTTTATCCCCCACAAAGCTGGAGGGATGGTGGGAAGGAGTCTACAGAGCCTGTAGATGTCAGAGTAAATGGATCTGGATAGATATGGGTTATTTTGTAGGGCCATTCTGCTAAGAAAGGATTAGAAACATTGCTATCAGAAAATTCACAGTGCACACAGCAAAAACACCTCTGGAAGAAAGCTAATACCGTTTGCTTCTAAATTAGAAACAGCATCTCACCTGATGTCAAGACACAGGGTGCAGTGAGACCAGCTTGGACTCAAAACAACTTGGTTTGCCTCTTTCAGCAATGCCAGGAGGAATGGGAAACTGGGATGAGCCAGCATGGCACTGGGCACAGTCCCAGTGGATGAAGCAGGTATTATACCCATGCTTCACAGGTGTTTTGACAACAGGAGAGACAAGGACCTGCTGGAGTGGGGCCAGGGGAGGGTCACTGAGCTGACCACAGGACTGGAGCATGTCTCCTGTAAGAACAGGTTGAGAGAATTGGGGCTCTTCAGCCTGGGGAGGAGAAGGCTCTGAGGAGACCTTAGAGAACCTTCCAGTACCTAAAAGGGCCGGAAAAGACTTTTTAGTAGGGCTTGTTGTGATAGAACAAAGGAGTTAAAACTAAAGGCAGATTTAGATTAGCCATAAGGTGAAACAATGGAACTGGCTGCCCAGAGAAGTTGTAGATGATCCATTCCTGGAAATTGTCAGGGCCAGGCTGGATTGGGGCTCTGAGCACCCTGGTCTAGTCAAGATGTCCCTGCCCATGGCAGAGGTCTTGGACTAGATGACCTAGAAAGATCTCCTTTCTACATCCCCTCCAACCCAAACTATTCTATGATTATTTTTTTGAATTATTTTTAGAGCTTTTTCTAGCCTAGCTTCAGAATAGCTTATTGCTACTGACTGTAAAAATCACGCACACTAAAATCAACTTACAAAGCCTCTTACCCAGGTGTATTTTTTACAGCTTATCTTGGCACTCAGCTGCTAACTGAAGGCTTTTCTAGCAAACTCTGCTAACATTATGACTAGAATATCATGGCTCAGTTTCCAATGACAAACAAATTCATCTATAGCCTGCCTGGATAAAGGACAGCTGTGTATTAACACATTATATGTGCAGCTACCTATTAACATGCAGCACATTAACTTGCAATGTGTTAGATTCACAGAGCCCACATCATCTCTGGTGCATTTTTTCAAAAATAAATGCCCCAAGAAGTGCCTAATTGCCATCAGCAGCTGCTGGGAGGTAGCAGCTGCCTAGTTTGATACCCCAAGATCATCTGTGCCACAGGGCAGGGCTGGTTTAGGATGTTTCCCTTGGGCCTCTGGAAGAGCTGCCTCCATTTGGGGCAGCAGCTGGAGGCTGAACAAGGTGCCCTCAAATGTCTGAGAGGCACAAGACAACTGAGTTTTGGCTCATGAAGTGCCCTCCAGGTGGGTAAATATGTGCTCTTTGCAGAAAAAGTGAGGTGCAAGTAAATTCCATCCAATAACTGAATTTCAAAATCCCATCCATCCCTCCTACATGGACACAGAGAGAGAAGGACATTTCTGTAGGAGTCCTACAGTACCTGCATGGGTTGAAACAGAGGATGAGGAGCCCCCTTCCATACCCACACCACAGAGCAGGACCAGCCTGAGAAAAAATGTGGGTTTTTTTCCAGCAGATACCAAACTGTACTTTTGTTTCTACCATCTGAGGCCAGTTTTGCTTGTCATTCTTAGATGCTTCTTTTTTTTCTTTTTTTTTTTCTTTTTTTTTTTTTTTTTTTTTTTTTGTTGGGGGTTTTTTTGGTTGGTTTTTTTTTTTTTTTTTGGTGGTTTGTTTTT
>VZUI01037475.1:0-13777 GCA_013401135.1 Cettia cetti | reverse complement strand
AGCGGCGCTGCCGGGGCCAGCCGGGGGAAGCTGCGGGCGGCAGCGGCGGCGGCCCCGCGCCAGCAGTGGCAGAAGATGGCTCCTGCGGCCAGCAGCAGGGCACCGCTGCCCCAGCCCACGAAGAGCGCGGCCCCCAGCTCCCGCTTCAGCGGCGCGGGCACGCCGGGGTCGTGGAAGTCCCGAACGATGCCGGCGCCGGTGCAGGACACCGGGACGAGCGCCAGGGCGCCGCTGAGCAGGAAGGCCACCCCGGCCGCCAGGAGGAGGGCGCCGGGGGCCCGGGGGCCCCGCCGGCTGTAGGTGACCCCCACGACGGCCGCCAGGAAGGAGAGCAGCGCCAGCCCCACGGCCGCGCACATCAGCGCCCGGAAGGCTTCCAGCGGCGGCGGCAGCGCCAGCAGCGAGTCGTAGAGCTTGCACTGCAGCCTGAGGCCCAGCTGGCTGATGCAGTCCATCCACAGCCCCTCCCAGATGCTCTCGAACACCACGATGTTGCCATCCACGTAGGCAGAGACCCGCCACTGCGGCATGGCCGTGGCCGCCAAGGTGCCCACCATGCCCGCGCCGCCCAAGATCAGCCCGGTGATCTGCAGCACGCAGTGAGCCATGCTGCTGCCAAAGCTGCTGCCAAATCCGCTGCCAAAGCTGCTGCCAAAGCTGCTGCCAAAGCTGCAGCCAAAGCCGCTGCCCAAGCCGCTCCAGCTGCTGCCCGGGGGCTCCAGGGGCGCTCCCTCACACCAGGAGCGGACAGCACACAGGAATGTCTCCTCCGCAGCCTCCCCGTGCAGGTTGGATTCTGAGAGAGGCTGGCTCCAGGCCCGAGCTCAAACAGGTGGAAATCCATCCCGGCCTGCTCCAAGGCCCTGCTATTTATCCCCTTTGAAATCCCCTCTGAGTGCAGCTCGTCAAGCCCGACAGGTTTGCAGCCAATGGCAGCCTGGGAGAGGTGGGGCAGGGCTGATTTCACTGCTTCTCACAGGGTGTCTGAAGGGCTGCTATAATTAAGCAAGTGGCAGGGATTCAATTAAAGGTGCCTGATTGCAGGGCCAACAATTCCTTAACTGCAGGGTTGCAGCTCTGTTGAAATCCAGAAAGCCTGAACTTCCGTCTGCTTAAACATTGTTTAAAATGGGTCGTTACGGTTCTTCTCACAACAAAAGCTAAACTTGAGGCTTGAGTGGGGCTTATTTACCAAGTGCTGCAGCCCTGGGAAAACGTGTGATTATCATTTTCCTTTAAATCAAGCCAACAGGTTCTTGGGGTAGCCCTTTAATGCAGATTTCTCATTTTGATCAAATACAAAAGCCTATTCATGATATGAGACAGGTACAGGAAAGTCAAGTGTTCCAAGCAACATCAAAGCTTCGCTCTCATCAAACCTGCTCCAAAATTCACAAGGGCAACAAAAAGCAAAGAAGTGGCCGAGCTTCACCCTCCTGCCTTTGAATCCAGGAGCAAAGGCACAGTTAGGAGGTAATCCTCTATGAGCAGGAGAAGGGAAGTGTTGTCCCTGTGCTCCACAGCAACACCCGTGCCCAGGCGAGCCCGGGGGCTGGGGGCAGCGCTGTGGTGTGGAAAGGATGGGAGGGTGTACAAGGCACAGATGCAGAGTCCCTCCCTGCAAGCTGCAGCCCAGCCTGCACAGAGCCCTGCAAGCCTGGGCAGACACACATTCCAGAGGCTGATGTGCCTCGGGCAGCCCAGGAATCGCTGCTGCAACGTGGCTGTGGCTGCTTTCTTCTCCTGCCCAGAGACAGTGCTGCAGGATGATAACTCACAGCTGGTGGTGAAGGTCATGTGCTGCTGCTTACTCCAGCTCTTCGAACCAGGTGAAAAATAAAAGTTAAAAAAATTGGCCCACCAAAGACAATAAAGGCCCCTAGAAGTGCTGGTGAAGAAAGACATAATCTGTTTTGGTTTGTTTTTTGGTTTTTTTTAACTTGTGGACTCTGCGTATTTGTAAATATCAGACATTGCCTTTGTTGGTATTAATTTAATTACAGCTTTAGGTGCCTACACAACACAATCAAAGCCAAATCTAAACCCAGGGAAAGGGAATTGTCCACCCAAACCACCCACAGCCAGTTACTCCTTGGAAGGAAGGAAGGAAGTGCCAGATAATGCAGATAATTCCCTATAATGTTACATTTCCATGTGGAAAATGCTCCCAAGGGATCTGGGCAATTCAGCTTCGAGTCTGCAGCCAGGAATCTGAAAGGAAAAAATATCCTCAGCTGAGGTGTGAAAGACAGAAATAAATCCATCATCAGGTCTGTACTTCCAGGGAGTGGAGTTTTACACCCCTCTCCCACAGACAGAAAAGAAGAATCCTGTGATGCAGAAATCAGGCATTTTGCTCCGTGCCACAAGGAAGGAGATGAAGCCAGGGGTCAGAGATGGGTGGAAAAGAAACTCCCTTCTGGGGTGGGACACTGCTCCCTTAGAGGAGCACTGCACACAAGCCTGTGCTGTTAAACTGAGCACAGTCTCCATCCATCTTGCTGGGCTTCCTTTACCTCTGAATTCCCCAAACTGCTTTTCTGGATTTCTTATTTGAACTCCAGAACCAGACATCAATTTAAGATGGAAAATCCCTCCTAAAACCAGCATGTCAGTGTTATTTTTTTAAAGAGAAAACCCCTTTGTGCAAGGTTTTCAGGCAGGTGGCTCCTGCAGGTGAGCACAGCTGGAGCACAGACCATTCCTAATGCCCTGAATCCATTCTCCTGCTGCCTCATCTATCAGGGGTGCTGGAAATAATTCTTCCTTGGATGCTCCACGAGGGTCAGCAGTTGAGGCCATGCAGGAAATCACCAGGGCATGGCTGCAGAGACAAAAACCACGGAGAGAAATAGGATTAAAATGCAGCAATAGAGCCAGTGGGGTTCATTGGCAGTGGGAATCAGAGCCTTTGGGGGGTGAGATCCTGTGCAGGTGTCAGCAGGACAGGGGGACACCCAGGGGACACTGCCCATGTCCAGTGGCAGGATGGCTCCTTTTGTCAGAACCTGAGGGGAAGGAGGCAGCAGAGGGAAACCTCCAAATGGAATGTGAGGGCATATTTCAGGAGCTGAAAGGAGCTGCACAGCTTTCAAAAGTTTACAGGAGACAGGCTGGGATAAAACCCCAAAACAGCATGAATATGTTGGGCCTGGAAGCCTCCTGAACCTCCCAGATGCCAGTGAGTCCCTGACTTTGCTGACCTGTGGAAAGAACCATCTATTTTGCAGGTAAATCCTGTGTTTGGGAAAGCCTGGAGGGGGCTCTTCCAGCCCTGTGCCCCTCAAGAACTGCAGCTCCATTTCAAGAGAGGCTGGGCTGGCTGAGGCATTTCCAAACCGCCCTTTCCCAAACCTCCCTGCTGCTCCTCCCTCCCTGAGCAGAAACCACACAAAGGCTCCCAGGGCGGGCACAGCAGATAGCACGGATTTAGGATCAGCTGTGAGGAAATGAAATCCCTGCTCACACCTGCCCAGACTTTGGGCGCCTCCTCCCCGTGCATCATCCCTCAGCTGTGCTGTTTGGATGCCTCCCTGCCTCAGGAGGACAAGACCAGTTCTTATACAAACACATCCACCCCAGCATTTGCCTCCCCAGAGGAAAATGGGGGACTGAGGAGCACGTAGCCCTTACAGCTCATCTCCCCCCGGGTCTCTCTCAGAGTCACATTTGCTCTTCCCTTCCAGTCAGGATGTTCATTTGAATCTGTCCCTGGGGCACCACCTTCTCTTCCCTCCCTGGCTCTCACAGTGCCGGTGCCCCTTGCAAAGGGAGAAGCAGAGCATCCCCAGTCCGCAGGATTAACAGAATGAGCCTCGCTGTCTGATTGCCTAGAGGCATCAATAACCACACACTGGATTGCCTCCCCTACAGCAGGATTGACTCCTCCTTGAGCGACCTCTCCATTTCAGGCTGCTTGTCCCTCCACGTGCACCTGTGGAGACAGCAAGGGTCTCCTGCAGCTGCTCCTCGGCCAGGAAGCCCTGCTGGCAGTGCCCGGAGAGCAGGCTCGGGGCTGCCGGGGCTCCTTTGGTTTGGAAAGGCGCCGGAGCGGCATCAGCTCCCTCCTGCTCGTGCCTTTCACTCCCCAGGCGTTCCCTGCTGGGTTAACCACCTTGTTTGCAGCTCCTTAAAGGGCTGCTCAGTGAAGGCACACTCCACTCTAATGCTTCCATGGCTTCCTGTGGCATTTTGATTGACTGCTGCCTCTCCTGCCCGCTGGTGAGGCAAAAGGTGATCCTGAATCGGGAGAAAATGGTCTGAAGCCGACAGAGGCTTTTTCATTCATTTGTGCTCCCTTTCAGATTGCTGCCTGTGCCTCTGTTATGTTCTTAATGTTAAAAGATGAAAGGGTGGCACCTTTTGGGGTGAGAGGAATACCTGCTCTGCTTAGAGAGGGATTTCCCCTGGTCACTTGGGGCACCGACCTCCAGCCCCAGCTTTGAGGCAGCCCCTGACTGATGCTGGAATAGTGGAAAAGTCACATTTATTTTCTGTCACCTCCTGCAGCACACCCGAAATCCCCAGCCTGGCAGAACTGCCAGGCTCTCCATGTCTGATGGAGCCTGGCTCCTGGACACTGAGGAACCTGCTTACAGAGTAATGAAACCCTCCAGCAATCAAATATTAAACACTCCTCCAAGGATTTCATCCACTACACTGCTCCAGGCATTTACAAGGAATTTGTCACCTCCCTGCCTGCACACAGGGAGCAGGACAACCTGACAGGAAGAGAAGCTGCCAGAGAACTGCTGTCCTACTCTGCTGCTTACAGACAGCTCCTCCAAGTCTGTTTGGGAGCTTCTGATGGCACTGAGCTCTTGGAAGTCCAGCAAATTCCCAGGGTGGTTTTCCTGAGTGCCAGCAGTTAGGCTGTGGCTGGGTGGGGCACAGGGAAATGCGGTGTTGGTGTCATTGAATGGCTGGAGTGAAAGAGGAAGAGAAGGGAGAGTGTGGCAGCCGTGGCCCCAAGAGAGGTGACAGCAAGGCTGGCAGAAAGAGGTGACAGCTTTTGTTGGGCTGCCTGATGCTCTCAGAAACAAAGTTTTACGCTCAGACTCCCAGGGTGGTTTTTGTAGCTCATCATCATAACCCACCCAGAGCCAGGGCTCTCCAGTAGCCCTGCAGTGCTGGGAACTAAACCAGCAGCTCTCAAACCATGAAGGAAAGGGGTTTTTTCATCTTTCCTGCTCGTGATTTAGACACTGCCCCATCCAGTCCGGTCCCCCTCGTGTTTTGTCCTCTCCCAAGCCCACGATAAATTTCCACCTGCGAAATAAAGCTCAACAAAGTGAGCTCCAGCACTGGAGCACCCAGTGTCCCCCCAGATCCCAGCTGGGCACAGAGCAGGGTCAGCAGCGCCACCCCAAAGCCCAGCTCAGAGACCAAGGCAGGAGGGTTTTACAGGGGGTAAAAGGAATTTTTGTCCCTGGCTCTCAGAACCCGTCCCCAGCATCAGGAGCAGCTCCAAGGATGTCATTTTGTACCTGTGTCCCTGCCCAGGGACAAGCCACAGCCTGCCAGGGCACAGATGTGTGGCACCACCCTCCTGAGGGCACAGGGCTCCTCCTCAGGGACAAGCCAGAGCTCTTCCTAGCCAGGCAAAGTGGGAATTCCTCTGTCCAGGGGCCAGCAGCTGCTGCTTTCCTTCCAGGTCTGAAATGCACAGAGGACAGCACTTCAGGAGAAGGAGGAATGTCTGATAAATATTTATCCCAACGATGTGCTGGGAGATGGGGGCTAGGAGTTAGGGAAGGAAAAAGGATGGGACACAGTGTGATGTGTGCAGGCTGACTTAAAACCAAGGGGAAAATGGAGAAGGAGGAGGTCTCAGGAAGCCTGGTGCTGTTATGTTGGAGAGGCAGAAGATGGAACTGAAGGATCATTAGGATGAGAGGAGCTGCATCTCTGCTCAAGGCATTGCCAAGGAGGGGAGAGTGCCTGGAGCAGCCAGGGAGAACAGCTCCTCTGATCCTGATCTCGTTATTCTTCTTAATTACACTGGACAGCTCAGGGATGGGAACGTGGATGAGGCTTAGCAATTCCCCAGGAAGGAAATGGAAAGTAAAATAAAATGCAGCATGGATGGAGCAAATAAGTTCAGGTTTTGCTTGGTGGCATTTTCTAGGAAACAAAAGTTGATAAAATCGAATCCATTTGGACCTAATTAAAGCATCTGGCACGGCAGTGGGAAGTCCCAGAGACACGGGAGAGATGGCACAGAGTGACAAGGATGTGATGTGGAGGCAGAACCCACCAGTCAGTGAAACAAGAAAAGGCTGTGCTGGGAGGAGAACTGATTTCTGCTGCTGTTGGAGCCAAGGACTTCTCTGGGCTCTCATCTCCCCCCCTCAGGAACCCAACACCAAGGGAGGAAGTGCAGCAAGGAAATCTGCTTTAGCACCCCCCACACTCTGGGAAGGGCTCTGCTGCCTGGGAGAGCCTTCAGCCGAGCTGTGATCACCTGAGGGAGTGCACAGTGAGGGGGGACAGGGCAGAGCCCCCTGCTTTCACCCCTGAGGGAACACTGCTTATTCCCCAAGTGATTTCTCTTGTCCCTGAGTGGGGAAAAAGGGTTTCACTTCATAAACTGCCAAGGGGATATTTCAAACAGTCAGGCAAACCCTAGAAGGAGAATGTTCTTCTCCATTACACACCACAAATTGAATTATGCCCCCAGTTCAGTCAAAGGCAAAATTCCATTCATTTCTGTGGCTCTGGAGTTACACTTCATTAATTGGTTGCAAAATTCTATTAAAATATTGCTGCTATTGGTTGGTTTGGGTCATTCATTGAATCAATTTGTTTGGAACTACTTATTTTTTACTAGGCTTTGTTTCTTTACATTGCTGCTTATCATGGTGACATGAACCTAATGGGAATAATAAAATTTAGCCTGTTTTAATGGGAACTGTGATTGTTTATGTTCCTTATGCCTCTAAACTATGCTGGTGTGAGTGGGTCTCAGCAAAAATCTTGGCCTGATTGCACAAAAGACCCTGTATAAAAAAAAAATAAAATAATAATAATAATAATAATAATAATAAATATATATACATACCTCAGAGTCCAGTGGCAAGCAACCAGCACAGTGTTTGTGGTCTGTGCAATGCTGGAAAAGAAATAAAGAAATGCTATAAGCCACCAAGTCTGCTGCCTCTAAAAGAAGGTTGTGAATGAGTTTGACCTAAATGGGCTACAGAGGAAATATTAACTTTCCCTGGAAGGAGGATAATTAGGATGTACATAGAGAGCTGTGTTTATTCTCTGAAATAAGGGATATTTTTTCATGTATTTCAGCTTACCTTCCTCTGCTGGATAAACTCTCCTTACAACCCTCCATTAAGCCTACAGTAAATCAATCCCTCAGTGAATGCTTTTCTTTTAAACCATTATTATCTTGTCTTTATTCACTGTTATCCCTTCTTTCCCAGGCAGAAAAAAACCCCTCAGCTGCTTAACTCCACTCTACATTGCAGCAGGCCAGGATTTCATACCATGCTGTAGCTTTCAGCCCTTTGTTCCTGTTTGTCCTACAAAATGCATCCCAAAGCAAAAGCAGAGCCACACAATCCAAAAGCTATCCCTAAGTACTACCAAAATAAGCCAAGGAATATCTGAATAAGCCAAGGAATATCTGAATAAGCCAAGGTTCTACCACAATGACATTGCCCAGAGCCCCCCAGCCAGAGCAGAGAGCAGCAAGAGGCCAAGGCAGGTTCTCATCCCCCTTTTGTGCCAGAGCCTGAATCCCTCTGGAAGAGCTGGAAGCAGGCAGAGCCCCTTGGGATAAATGTGCCTTCTGAGGCAAATGCTCTGCATTGGAGTCATTATTTTTTAAAAATTAATAATACCCCCCCCCCCCCCCAACCCCTGCCCTTAACTGTGGCTGTGTTCATGCTGAGGGATGCAGAGAAAGTAACCCCAAAGCTGAAACAGTTCTGCAGGGGACAAGCAAAGCTGCCAAACACTGTGTAAGGGGCAGAAAGGAGAGCCAAACCTGCCAATAGCTGCATATATAAACAGATATAAATATATATATACACCTGTAGGCATTCCTTTTGCTGCACAGGGAATAGGCAGGGTCCCAGAGATGTCCATGTGCTTAAAGGACTGCACATCCAGCTCCTCAGGACGGGATTTAGGCCATGTAACACATGGTTTCCCCTGCAGAAGTCAGCAATTTGCCCATGAGGGAAGTGCAGTGGGAGGCATCACTGCCCCAAGACCTGTGGGAGCTGCACCTGTACAAATATTTTACAAAAACACCATTTCTATTAAAAAAAAAAACAAACAAAAACCAAAAACCCTTTTAGGGCAAGGAGGTGAACTGCTCATTGAAGAGTTCTTGTGTGATGTGATCTTTCTTTCTTTCCTGGAAAATTCCAGGTGAGGATAATTGTGAAAACCAGAACAACAGAAACCATAGGTAAAAATCTGAGACAAAAAAAAACCCCAAACAGATAGGGAACAGTAGTTCCTTTTTACAAATTCTTATAGCTATGAATGTATGCATGAAATATTCAGCCTGATCTCTGAATGTGCCCTAGCATGGGAAATAAAAACCCAGGCATAAACTAGGATTCCTTTGTGGCAAAATTGAACTCCATATGTTAAGAGAAAACCTAATTTGTTACACGGCAAAAGAACAATTTGGGCTATAACTACCCAGATATTGAAATACAAGCCTGCTGCTGTTCATCTGAACGTTCTTGCCTCTAGTTTTTCTCTTGCCACTTATATCTCTTCAAAAGCAGAGAGCAAAGGCAGAAGTGCTAAATGTGCCAGCTCGCTGGCAGGGATAAAAGTCTCATTTTACTGGGAATATTTTGTGCTCCCAAGTGTGTTTCTGTGTGTAAAACCGTGGCTGGGAGGGGAGGCAAAGTGAGAAGCATTCCCCAGATCTTTCCACGTTCAGTTTGTCTCTCATATCCACTCACCCAACCTCTGCAGCTGGCTGCTGCCATAAAACCACGGGAAAATGGGAAGGCAGGGCACCTCTCCTTCTGCTCCTTTGGGCCCTGATTTGTCCTTCTGGATTTGTTTGCTGCAATCACTGGTGGGTGCAAACTGAGTGGGGAAAACTTCTTGGATAACCAGAGTCCTGGAATCACAGAACAGCTGGAGTCAGAAGGAGCCCCTGGACATCACCTCATTCTCCCCAAGGAGGGCTTTGAGGAGGGCCTGGGCCTGCACAGGATTTGACAGAGTCAGCACAGGAAAATGGAATTATCATTGCACGGCTCTGCAGCCCCTCAGAGAGCCAAGGGAAAGCTCCCAGCCCCAGCAGAACAAACAAACAAGCACTTCAATAATGCAGCAGGAGGCAAACGCAGACAGGGTACAAACAGCAGGGCTGAATCCTCCCAGAGACTGCTGAAGTTCTAATTTACAGGACATTGAAAATAATTAGCTGAGCAAATATAATTTAACCACGTTATTGATTAATTTACAAAACCATTAAGCTTCCGTATGAACTCGTGGTAAGATTGTGTCTGCATCAAGGATTCAGCATTTGTGCTTTCTTGGAAGGATTAAATTTAGGTGCCTTATCTTGCTCAAAACCATTTTTGGAAGGAAATGTGGGGAGATCTTATTTAATGTTATGAATTGCATCTGCTTGTTTATAATTAAAGCACGGGAAAGGGGCAAGTCAGGAATCTCATTATTTGTTCTTCTCTAGTCAAACGTGTCATTTCATCGTGGGGAAATATCAAAAATGCCTGTGAGGAGCTAATCATAACTCACTGTCAACCACAGTATCTTATTAGTGTGTTAGAAAAGAAATATGTGCAGGCATAATTTAGCCTTTCCTTTCCTCCTTGCCTTTTTATTTTTTCCCCTTTCCCACCATTTTAAGGAATTTATACCCCTGAAGTAATTTTCCAACTTTTCTGTACAACCTGTGAGTTTTCCTGCTTGATTCTCCCAGCCCTGTGTTAATATAGATGCCCTCCTCCCCTTTCTCCTCTCCAGAGCAGGTGAGAGCTGCAGGCTCTTTTATTCTGTGTATTTGAACCTAAAATGTCCTGAAAACCTGGGCCTGAAAGCTCAGATGGACACAAATGTTGCCTAAGCTGCTTTGAATAAAAGTTTCACAACTCTGGACAAAGCCTATCATTTGTGGCCCTTTCTGCTGGGGGTTACCACACTGTATTACATTTCATTTTCTTTTCTAGCAGGTCCCCAGGCTTTTGTATTCAGCATTCCTGACATGCCTGCAGTGAAGGGCTGCCCAGCCTGGCTCCCTGCACTCCCACAAGTGTGACATGAGAGCTCATTACAGATAAAAACCACTGGGCAAGGCTTCTCTTACAGCCCAGCTGCCCCAGTGCCTGCAGCAGGATTTCACAGCTGGGAATTAGAGCAGAACTTCAGATTTACCTGCCTGCCTAGAACCTGCACTGAGAGCCCAGCAGGCAAAATCCAGGCAGGGCAGAGAATGGATGGAGAGCCCCTGTGCTCAGGTGAGAAGCTGCTACCCCTAAAATCACTTTCCTCAGCAGATTAAAAAAAAAAAAAAAAATTCCTTTTGGTCAAATGCCTCAGCAAAATCAATAGTGTTGGCTTCTATCATGAAATTAAAGATTAAATGGGTAATGGCTGGCAAACATTCACACCCATGGCAGCTCTCATCTGTCCTGTTTTTGCATTTCCACAGCTATATAATAAAATGATTTCTGTATTTCTATTTCCCATAAAATATGTGTATAAATACCTTTGTGACCCAGGTGTTGTTCACCCACAGCTCAGGCTCTGCAGGAAAGCAGGGACTGGGAATTGTTCTCATGGAAAAGCAGCCAGGCCAGGTTCCTTTCCATGGTGCCTCCTGCAGCACTGTCCTTGCTCAGGGATGATTTTTGTGCAGCTGCAAGGACAACAAACACAGGGCTGTGCTGGGGAGGGGGATGAGGAACCTGGGGAGGAGAAGCACAGCCCTTCTCTTCCCTCCCCTGCAGTGTCCCAAATAATCCTTATCTAAATATTTTCTTCTGAGGCTGTGTTGCCTCTTATCTTGTTACACCATGGTTTTGTATTTGATCTTAATCTTCCTCTGTTTAGCTTGTACCAGCCTCTGGCCTTTTCACATTTAAGGATTTTCTGTCTGCAGAAATTTCCTATTACGAGTAGAGGGGGGAAAAAGTGTTTCTGTGGATAAATTATCATATAGGATCCAACATTATATGCAGGAAAAAAAAAAAAAGATAAGGCCATTTTAGCATGAATTCATTTTCCTAAAGCTTAAAGAAAAATCACTTGGTGCTGTTTCCCATGGTATGCAGGCAGTGCACTGGAATGACACCAATTTACAGCAGTGCAGCACAGCAGACTCCAGGCTCTCTCCAGAGTGTGCCTCCAGCTCCCATCAACAGCTCTGGAGTCCTCGGGAGGGAACATTCACTTTATAATTCCACCACAAACTGGAGAGTCAACAGCAGCTCTAGTGCTGCCAAATTATTCCCCCCTCACAAAAGCAGCTGTGAAAGAACATTATCATTACAGATCTCAAACAAGCCTCTTTTTTTTTTTTTTTGTTGTTGTGACAAATTCCCATTTAAGGCTGTTGATGAATATTAATTCTCATTATCCCAAAATACTACCAGAATGTGCAGTCAGTCATGAATTCCCCACAAAGATAATCAGGACTTCATATCTGCAGCCTTCCAGGACCTACAAGAAAAATGGAGACTGTTTACAAGGGCTTGGAGTAGCGAGGAATTGCTGCAAAAGGAAATTTTTGCAGGGAATGGCTGCAAAAGGAAGGAGAGTGGGTTTAGATGGGATTTTGGGAAGGAATTCCTCCGTGTGAGGGTGGTGGGGCCCTGGCACAGGGTGCCCAGAGCAGCTGTGGCTGCCCCTGCATCCCTGGCAGTGCCCCAGGCCAGGCTGGACAGGGCTTGGAGCAGCCTGGGACGGTGGGAGGTGTCCCTGGATGTGGAATGGGATGAGTTCCAAGGTCCCTTCCAGCCCAGACCACGTTTCTGTGTGAGCCAAGGAGGCAATTACTGTACTGAAATACCTGCAAAAGCTGTGCAAAATATTTACCATGAAGGATGAGCTTTTATTTCCAGGAACTTGACCTCAGCTGTGCTGGCTCCATGGTTTTGCAGAGACCTCCTCCCACTCAGCCACCTCACACCAGGCTGCCTCAGCTCTTCTCAAATGAAGGCTCTGAGAGAGAGAGAGAAGCAAAACCTGCTCTAATGAATTCTGCCTGGCTGCTCCCTCCTTCCCTCGGGTGCAGCACCCAAACAAAGCCACCCAGGATGTTCCAGGCAGTGCAGGCTGTGGGGTTTCATTAGCCCTGGGCTGGGCTGCAGCTAGAACCAGGCTTGAAAGGAGGCAGGAATGGCCCTGGGATCTCTGTGTGTGTCCTGCATCAAAGGGAGATGCTGAACACCTGAGCTCAGGGGACAGCAGGGTCACTTCTTTTAGAGTGGGATGAAAACTGTCCCTGCTGTCCCACGGGCTCTGGGAGCAGCAGGGACATCAAACCCTCAGGCACCCTGGAGCTGTGTTGTGTCACATCCCCCCAGCCTCTGGGGAGAGTGGGGCACCTTGGCACATCCTGCTGGCCCCTGCCTCTGCTTTGTCTCTCCTGGAAGAGAAATGAACGTGAATGAACCTCGGGAAGAGCTGGAGGGCTGCAGCCAGGGGTGGAAAGGCTGCTGCTGCTTTGGGAAATCCCTCTGGAAGCCATCCCTCCCCTGAAGAGGACACTCCCCAAGCGTCCCAGAAGAGGCACCTGCTCTGACTGTTCGTCCTGGCTCCTCAGGTGAGCCCTGGGAATGCAGCTGTGTCCCCATGGCCGTGCTGGCTGTGCTCCTGGCCTCCCAGAGCCCCAGTTTGCTGCCAGGGGCAGCAGCAGCCTCTCCCTGCTCTGTTGGGCACAGAGCTCCAGCACGTGGCAAAGGGAATTCCCACCTAGGTCTTTGCTGTATTCGTATTTTACTGGTTATGCCTCATTTTCCATAGAGCCTCACACTGAGAAAAGCTTTTCCAGCCAGGGGCAGGAAAGTCTCCCTTCCAAACTCCTTGGTTTTCTCCCCTGGGGTGTAACTGAGCTGATGTTGGAGTGAAGGGCAGCTCCAGAGTCTGAGGGCAGTTCCCATCTGGGTCTGTCACAAGTTTCTCTCCCCAGAGCCTGGCTCTGGCTCTGCAGCACGCCAGGGATTGCTGGCTCTGCCTCAGGGGAATCACTGCATCTTTACTGCTGCAGCCTTAGCACAGCAGGATGGAAAATCAGGCATGTCAGCACTGATGCCTTGGTCAATGCTGTGGTTTTTTGTTTTTTTTTTTAATAAAGTCTGTTTTGATTAATTGATGCCAGCAACAAAACCCTCTCTATTTCAGGATTTATTAAGGCAATAATTAGGATTATTGCCTTAATAAATCTTGAATATATTATTGAATAATAGAATAAACCCTGACTATAATATTTAATTAATAACTGTATATATAATAAAATATTTAATATAACAATAAAATAATTAATTCTGACTATGTGTTATTAATTAATTGGAAAGAATAAGGACTCTTGCCTTAATAACTCTCCATCCTTCCCCCACCAGCGGGACCAGGGACACTGGGCACAGCAGAGCCTCCCCTCCCTGTTTTCCTGCAGAGAAGGAAAATTCTTCCCTCTGGAGCCCCAGGGGCTGAGGAGCATCGTGTGCCAAGCCCTGGCCAGCAAAAATGCCAGGAGAGGCTGCAGGCTGGGCTCAGGGGGGGTTTATGGGACCTCAGGGGGGTTATGGGATCTCAGGGGGGGTTTATG